>MU753894.1:5873-16780 GCA_026770625.1 Nicotiana glauca
TATGGTTTAGAAATTTTACGTTTTCTTTCCAAAAAGCATTTGCATCTTTTCCCTCTTTCCTTTCAAAACTTTCAACTTATTTGTATTCCCTATATGCAAACCTTGTTTGTTTACTCTTACTCTTCTTAAAGTCACAACTAAGCATGGCCGGAAACCACACTAGTGGATCTTGAGGGGTGCCTAACACCTTCCCCTCGAGATAATCTCAAGCCCTTACCCGAACTCCGATTTTCCTTCAAATCCTTTCTTTTCTTAAAAAAAAGTGTCCTAATGCACTATAATCATTAGGTGGCGACTCTTCAAATTCCATAACCCGGTTCCTCAAAAAGGAATAAGAGTTGTTTTGTCCATAATGTCGTAAACCCGATTCCGCCCCAAAAAGGGTGAAAAAGGGGGCGTCGACATAATCGAGGGAATTCTGGTGAAAGCCAAGACAGACTGGTGGTCATACCCAGCAATTGGATGTGTTGGCACACGCCGACCAGCTTGTTAACCACATTGTTTGGGAGTTAGGATCCCTTAGAGGATCAGGTCCAGACATGAGCAGCAATTTGGATGTTGCCATTTTCTGAACTTTAACTCAAACACATAGAGGGGAATAGGGGTACAAGGATTCACAGCAGAAACAGGTGCAAAGAGAACAACATACATATTTAACACTGAGCTTAGATAGCAAAGTAGACAGGATTGTAGAAGCTGTTAAATAAACACATTGGGATGAGGCTGAAAACTAAATTAGAACAAACCAGTTTTAGGGAAACAAGAGAAAGAAAGCAGTAGTCTTGCAAAGCCACATTGTAAGTAAATAGTCAGGATGCTTTGATTAGAAAAATATGATACTTGAGTGGTGTAAAATATTAAATTGAAAAGCTGTGTAATTGAATGTGTCTGAAAAGTGTCGAATTCGAGGTGTGTGAAATTATTGAATTGAGAGTTGTTTGATCGTGTTGACTGTCTTTTTTATGTGTTAAAGAAGGCCATGTATTTATAGTGTAGAAAGCAAGCAAAAATAGGTAAGAAAATAGTTTGAAAATCAATTTCACAAGGTTTCCCTTTAATTAAGGGATTCTGATTTCAAACGGGTAAAGATAATTAAGGAAAGAGACCATTCAAACACCTTTTCAAAGCAGTACAAGAGGAGTAAATACATAGAGGTATATTTAAGGAAAAGTCTTGACAGCACACGATTTGTGCAAATAAGGAAAGGAAATCAATTAAACAACCAGTAAATCCCATGGTTTTAATTTGGTATGGATGAATCCAGTCAAAAAAGGTGGAGAAAGGTTTTACTTACGAAAAAATCAGTAACAATCAATCAAACATAAAGAAACGGATTCTTAATCAATCATAAGCTGGAAAACTTTTTTGAAAGTTTTCATCACACATATAAAAACATAAAACCATGCTCAAGCACGAAGAACTGCCATACCAATCAATAGAAGAGTCTAGCATAGAAAAAGTTCAGAGTCATAAACAAAGAAGTCCAAGCTCACTTTATAGACTCAGAATGAGTCTCAGAGAGTCCAGGTTTCCCAAAATAGAACCCTAGTCCAAACACAAGATCAAAACTCGCCAAAACCCCAAATCCTAGGGTTTCCAACTCGACTCAGATACAGAGACGAGGAGACAAATAATTGAAATAGGCTCAGAGGCCTCTTTCATAGACTTGTGAGAAAACCACAGATACAATAGCAAGTTTGAAACAACAAAGTGAAGAAACTGATTTTTAGTATAGTGAGGGTAGAAAGAACATGTTTAAGAAAAACCTAGGACTTAAACAAGTTTAGAAGAGAGAAGAGGTAGTATAACACTTAATAAACAGTAGACGAAACATGCTTAATGAGAACTCAAACAAGGTCTAGTAAAAAGGCAAAAAAAGAACTTAAGAACTGAGTACGAGATACATACAGTAGGAGAACACAAAATACCAGAAAAGTATATCAACAAGACATATAGGAAAAACCCATTCGGACGAACATGTAAGCATGGTGTAGAAACACAGTAGAAAGATAAGGCACAGAAGAACATATATAGTACAAAAACATAGGAAAGTAGTAGAAACACATGCGTGACAAATATACACAAAGAAAAAGGAAAAAAATAGTCGGAGAAAACATTTTGAGTTTTTCAAAAACCTAAATCGAAGAGAAGTAATTTTCGAAAGAAAAAATTGGGGAAAACATTTAAGAACTGAAGTAGAGCACATGCATAGAACAGATTTAAGAAAAAAAATAGAGAAAACCTCGAATAACTAGGGTTTCAGAGGAACCCTTGAATGAGAAAGGCTTGGAAAATGTCCGATATAAGTCGGCTAAGTCAGAACCACGCTCGAAATGCTTTGGATACGCCGGAGCTATGCTGGAGGATCCATAGAACCTTGAATCGGAGAAGATCTGAGCGGAGACCATCGAGGTCAGACGTTGAAACTTCGAACACCAAGCATTTAAGAGTGGAGGGAGGTGAGTATAGGCCATCCATGGCCTGAGAAGCCATGGATTCCGGTGGGATTGAGGTTGAAGATGGTGAGAGAGGCTAGGGTTTCAAGAAACTTCGAGAGAGTTTGAGAGATTTTGAGAGAGGAAAGGAATTCAGGGGCGGCTGAGAGAGTAAAATGAGTTATGGTTGGGGGTTTGGGTGAATTAAAATGATAAGGGGAGATCGTGGTCGTTGATCAAATTGATCAACGGCCTAGATTAAAATAGGCTTGGGTCGGGCAGTTAAATAGGTTATGGGTATGGGATTGGGCTGGCCCAGTTGGGATTCAAAATTGAAACGAAATGATGCCAAATTTTAAATAGCCAGTTTTTCCCTTTTATTTTATAAAAATAGTAAAATTAATTTTGAAAGAAAATTAAATATACTGGATCAGTTAATAATATATAAATATTAATTTAAAAATATTGGAACCAATTTCATAATTTTAAAATGCTATTAATTCTCAAAATAGGCTAAAATTACATATATATGCAATTTGACTTTTAAAATACCAAATAAATTTCTAAAAATGTATAAAAATTACCCTAGCCATATTTTGGTATAAATATGAGAATAAAATAATGTAAGGCCCTGTAAAATTTTGTGCTCAAAACCTAGTAGCTCGTAGTACCAAGTTCCGAATATGTGTTAGGAATGTGTAGAATTCGGACCCTTTTTACTGATTTTGCACTTAAAAATCAAGAATCAAAATTTTCCCGAAAATTTCCATTATGCGATCCAGAATGCGGTCGCAGATCAGGTATGCGGACCGCATTTCTGCTGTAGAGTTAACCAGTGAGTTAGTCGAAATTAAAGTTGAGAATGCGGTCTATTATGCGATCGCATAATCAATATACGGACCGCATAATCGTCGTATAAATTCCTCGAGGATTTATGAAGGTCAATTCTGCGGTGCATTATGCGACCGCAGAACAGAAATGCGGACCGCATTTCTATCGCAAACCCAGGCAGAGAAGTCAGATTTTTGGAGCACTTCTGCGGTCCATTATGCAGACCGCATTTCCACTCTGCGATCGCAGAGTGCAACCGTGGACCCGACTCGGCTCCAGATTTTCTAATTTTTCAACCCGATCTCTTCTTCAATAAAACACCCCAACCTTTCATTTTTACATATTTTTTTCTGGATAAAACTAGAGAGAAGGGAGAGAGGATTCTTGAGAGAGAAAGTCTCATCTTCATCAATTTGATTTTCCAACGTCGCCCAGGCCCGAAAATTCTTGAGTATTATCTTCATCTCCATTCTTCCAGGTAAGGTTCCCAACCCTTTTTCATTGATTTTCAAATTTAAATAAATGGGGGGCGGGGATTCTCATGAATTGGTTCTTGAAAATGGAAGTTTAAACACTCATGCATGTCTATTAAAACCTAAAATCTAGTTAGAGTAGTTAGGTGGGAGTAAAGAATTGTGTAAAGGAGGGTTGATAACCTAAATATGTTTGGGTAGTGATTGTGAACTTTGATTCTAAGAAATATGTATTAAATTGTGCACTAGATTGACGTTGCCAGGCTTTTGGGTAAAGTTGGAAGTAGATATTAAAAGGGAATTCGGCTCCAGGTATGTATGGCTAACTTTGACCTTTGCAAAATCACCTTGTTTGGTGTACGAATATTTGGTACGTGATATCTACGTGGGTTGTTTGTGAAATTCTTGTGATTTGCTTGATTTGAGTGTTTGTGATTAAGTCTCCCAATATAATGGTGCAAGTAATTGGCAATAAACTAAATGCGTGATTGTGAAAGAGTTATGTGGTAAAAGATGAGAAACAAATGATGGAAGGAAATCGTAAATGATGCAATTGGAACAACTGTGGTAATAACATATTTGGCTTGTTGTGGGTAATTATTGTGGAGACTTAAATTACATATGAATTGTTGAAAATGATGGACCATGGTATTAAGGGTTATGGAAATTCTTTGTGAATTGTTGTTGTTACTTCTTGAGAAGTGTTGCTGTTTTTCTCTTTGAATTGTTGTTGTTGTGTTGTTTGTGAATTGTAACTGTACGGTGGGATCGGGTTGCGCGCCGCAACATGAAGTTATAGGGTGTGGGTTGTGGTGATAAGGGTGGCCGAGGTAATAAGGGTGGAAAAGTGATTGAAATCACTATTGAAATAAACATTTCAGCAAATTGTGAAATCATTGGTGTGGAATTGTGGAAGGTGGAAAACAGGAGAGATTGAAAGCTTGTTTGGCTTGATTGTTCCTTTTCTTGTGCATTTTATTATTGTTTCTATTACTGTTACCTACTTGTGTATGGTTTGAGTTTACTTGGGGTAAAGTTTGTTCTCACATACCAGTACAATTCAAATGTACTGACGTCCCTTTTGCCGGGGGCGCTACATTCGTGTTATGATTGTAGGTGGATCCATAGCAGGTACTCCAGTCCACCGACCGTAGCTCCTCATCACTTCCCGTCAGCTGATTCGGTGAGCCCCTTTCCATTCGGGGCCCTATGTGGCTCATGCCACTTCTGTTTCGGGATCTTGTTTTGATGTTTGTATAAGGTATAGCCGGAGCCTTATTGCCGTTATTTCCATATTATTCTTCAATTGTATTTAGATGCTCCGTAGACAGGTTGTGGGTTGTGTTGGGTATTGGAATTAAGATTGAAACATTGATATTTGGCAACGGTTTACAAAACTTGTAATATTTTGATATTTATGATTTAAGCTGCTAATGGAAATGAAATGGAATTGTTAATAAAATACTTACTAAGTATTTTTAATGGAGTCCATCTTTTATTTAATTATGAGTTGGGTTGGGTAGTATGTATGAAACCTGCCAGGCTTGCACAGTCGTGTTTATTCGGTTGAGCGCCGGTCGCGCCCCTCGAATTTTGGGGTGTGACAAATAAGTTATTTACCAAGATTATATTTTTGGGAACAATTATTTGTTTTTGTACTGCTAAAATGGGCAATAAATTGATTTAAAAATCTTTTAAAAATTGGAAAAAATACAAAAACACTTAGGCATACTAATATATGTATACATATGATGTTTTGAAAGTATTTTGCATAAAAAATATATAGGGAAAAAATTGGGTATCAACATCGCTTATAAGTATAAAACCAGTAATAATGACGACCTTCAGTTGCAAAACTTATGATCTCTTGCTAAAACTTACTTTCTTTAATAACTGACGACTTTCTTAAATTAGTATGTATTCAGTTTATTTCATTATTTCTGAAATCCGTAGATATAATTCCTATAGGACCCTCGTCCAACACTTAAGCAAGCCTTAGGACTAAAATTATAAACTGAATCAGATTTTATTAGCTACAACTAGCTGACAGGCCTGATTTGGGCTTCTTATCTGAACTATGTAATTAATCAGTCTGCCTCAAACTTTAAGTTTAACCAGTCCATTAAACAGTATGTGTAAGTCATGCTAAATTATGTGCTTTGTTTGGTTTAAAGGAGGTCTATCTGAGCTCTTCACTTGTTTATGTGTTTTCCCCCAACTTGCTATACGTGTTTTTATATGTCGCCTTAGAGTATTTGCCTTTGAAACTATAAACAAGCCTAATATCCCTTCCTTTTAGGATTAGTAGTCCTAACTGCCTCCGGGACTGATAGGATTGGGGTAGATAATAGCATGCAATAAGTGAACGAGACCATTCCGTGCTTTAACACCTTAACGGAGTGGGAAGGGTAGATACGGATATGATGATCACGCGATAACATCACATGTAGCCCCTCACTAAGGAGTGATTATCGGATGTTATGTGGGGTGATCCATATTATTTATAAACCTAGGACCCCCATTTCCTTTGTTTCTTTGATTCGTTGCTTTTTTTTTTTCCAAAATTAAAACTATTTCTCTAAGAAAAATTAGTATCCCTTTTGTTCTTTCTAAATTTGCTTATTTATAATCATTATGTGAAAATCCCCTCTTACTTGAAGTTTATTTGCCTATGTGTTATTTGCACTTAATTCACAACAATAGTTTTGCCGGGAACCACACTTGTGGATCATGAGGGGTGCTTAACACCTTCCCCTTGGGATAATTTCAAGCCCTTACCCAACCTCTGGTTACTTGACTCAAACACTTCTTAGTGTCCTAATGTACTTAAATCATTAGGTGGAGACTCTTCAATTCAAAACTCAATTCCCAAAAGGGAACGAGTTGTCTTCCTAAATGTCATAAACTCGATTTCGCGAAAAAAAGGGGGTGTGACACGGAGGATATGAAGTTAATGGGGTAACGTAAACAGCTGCAAAAAAGACGTCAAAGGTAACTGTCACTCAAAGGAAATGAGTTCGCCAAGTCTTGGAAGATGACAGTATAGTGTTTGAGGATGAAGATGTGGATGGCTTGATGATTCCTCTCAATGATGCACTAGTAATATCCTTACTTATACATGATACTAATGTTAAGCGAGTTTTGATTGACCCAGGTAGCTCATTGAATATCATTTTACTGAGAGTGATAAATGGAATGCAAGATAATTATAAGTTCATACCAAAAGCATGGTCATTATCTGGGTTTGATAATTCCAATATCTTTACGAATGGAAAAGTTATGCTGGCTATGTTTGCAGAATGATTCATCAAAGACACAAAGTTCTAGGTAATAGACGCGGATATGGCCTATAATATAATCTTGGGTAGACCGTGGATTAATGATATGTATTATATCCAGTCAACGTTGCATTAAGTTATCAAATTCACATCACAATGGGGGATCCGACAAATCCGGAAAGATCAACAGGCCTCACAGAGTTTTAATTTAGTGGTGACTGCAAATAAAATAACCAACGATGCAGACACGAAATATCAATTAAAGAATTCAATTGGGGACACTTATATCACTCCTCAACTAAAAGCACACAAGGTCAGACTGATATGGATTCAAGACCTGATATGATTCAAGAGCCAGAGAAAAGTGAGAACATCAAAACAACCACGGAGGAGTTGGAAGCTGTGATATTATTTGTCCATTGGCGAGATATAAAAATTTACATCGGAGCAAATTTGAGCCCAGAAATGAAAGGTAAGTTAATCAAAATTTTAGGTGCTAACGCAGATTGCTTTGCTTGGTCGGATTCAAATATGATAGGTATACCACCAGAGGTGATAACCTATAAGCTAAACGAGGATCCATTACATCCACCTGTTCAGCAAAAGAAAAGGAAGCAAGGGGCCTTTAAAAATTAAATGATCCAAGATGAGGTACAAAGCTTATGAAAATCGGTTCAATACGAGAGGTAATGTACTCTGACTAGTTAAATAATACTATTATGGTTCCAAAAAAGAATGGAAAATAGCGAGTCTGTGTAGATTATACCGATTTGAATAAGGCTTTCCTAAAGATTCATTTCCTTTACCACACATAACACAATTAATTGATTCTACCTCAGGTCATAAGCTTTTAAATTTTTTAGATGCTTATTCTGGTTATAATCAGATAAAAATAAACCTTTTAAATGAGGAAAAAAACTTATTTATCACAGACAGGGGGACTTATTGCTATAAAGTCATTCCATTTGGCTTGAAAAATGCTAGAGCCATTTATCAAAGATTAGTGACCAAAATGTTCCAAGAACACTTTAGAAAAACTATGGAGGTCTAATAGATGATATGTTGGTAGAGTCAACATAGGCAGGGGGATCATTTTCAACATTTAGCTGAGACCTTTGAAATTCTCTGCAAATATTACATGAAGTTGAATCCGCAAAAATGCACATTTGGCATAGTTTCAGGTAATTTTTAGGTTTTCTTATTTCTAACAGGGGTATTGAAGTAAATCCCACACAGATCAAATCTATTGAGGATATATGTACTCACGAGCAAGAAAGAAGTACAAAAGTTAATAGGTAGGGTATCTGCTATAGGAAGTTTTATATCCAAGTCAATGTAGAAGTGCTTTAAGTTCTTTTCAATATTGAAAAAGTGAAATCTGTTTGAATGGATTGACGAATGTCAACAAGCTCTGAAGGGCTTAAAGACACATATGTTAAATCCGCCCCTGTTAGCAAAACCAAAAGACAGAGAGAGAGTGCTCATCTACCTTGTTGTGTCAGAAGTGATGGTATGCATTGTACTGGGGTGAGAGGATAAAGGTAAAAAATCTCTGATTTGTTATGTTAGTAAGTCTTTACTAGATGTTGAGACACGGTATCCTCATCTAGAAAAACTTGCTTTAGCTTTAATTATGGCATGAATGAAGTTACGACCATATTTTCAATGTCATCCTATCTCTGTCGAAACTGCTTTCCCTATAAGGAATATATTGCATAAGCAAGAGTTATCAGGGAAGTAGCTAAATGGGCTATAGATCTTAGTGAATATGAAATTATATATCAGCCTAGAACTGCTATATAGTCTCAGGTATTAACAGATTTCGTAGAAGATTTTAGCTCAAACTTGATTCCTAATGCATAAAAAGAGCTACGAGTATTTACCGGAGTTAATTCGGGGACTTGGATCTTGTTTACATATGGTTCATCAAATGTTAAAGGAGAAGGTTTAGGGATTGTTTTAATTCCACCCTCAGGTGAAACTATAAGACATGCGATAAAATGTTACCCAATTATTAATAACGAGGCCGAGTATGAACCTGTGATTGCAGGCTTGGAGCTTGTACGAGAGCTTGGTATTGATCAAATCGTGATCAAAAGTGACTCGCAGCTAGTAGCCAATCAAATACAAAGGACTAACATGATAAGAGAGACACGAATGCATCAGTACCTCGAAAAGGTACAAGAATTGCTTAAGCAGTTCCAGACAAGGAAAGATGTACAAATACCCAGGGAGGAAAATTCAAAAGCAGATGCATTGGCAAATCTCACATCTGTCGCTTATACGGCGAATGCAAAAAATGCTGTTATGGTGCACTAATTTCATTCAGCCCTCGACTAAACCAAGAGTGAGGTAAATTTTAATAATTTAACTTGGTATTGAAGAATTTTTTTTGAACTTTTTGCAGTCTAGTATTTTCCCCCAGGAGAAAAAGAAACCCCGATAGCTACAGTTGAAGGCTGCTCAGTATTGCTTAATTCTTGAGAATTTATATCACAAAATATTTGGTGGACCTTTAGCATAGTGCTTAGGACCTTCTTAAACAGAATACAGAATGAGAGAAGTACATGAGGGGCATTGTGGCGATCATGCCAGGGGTTGATGAAACCTATAATAACAGTAGGATACTATTGGCCAAACATGGAAGAGGAAGCAGAAAACTTTGTAGCAAGGTGCGATAAATGACAACGATACATTAATAATATGTATCGACCGACAAAATTATTGCATTCAGTTATATCAGCATGGTAATTCATGAAATGGGGAATGGATATCGTAGGACCATTGCCTCAAGCTAAGGGGAAGGTACAATTTTTGTTAATTCTAGAGGATTATTTCTTAAAATGGGTTGAAGCAAGTTCCTTTAAACGGGTATGAGAAAAGGAAGTTACGGATTTCATTTGAAAAAAAATATAATATGTCGATTAGGAGTCCCAAAGGAGATCATTTGTGATAATGGGCCACAATCAATAGGTGCAAAAGTTATTGAAATTTTCCAAATATGGAAGATTAACTGGATTGTTTTTGCACCTTACCACCCTATGGCTACAGGGAAAGCTGAATCGACAAATAAGGTCATCATCAACAACTTAAAAAAGTGATTGGAGGAGTCAAAAGTCAAGTGGCCAGAAGTGCTACCAGGTATGTTAGGGGTTTACCGAACAACGACACAACTTAGCATAGGAGAAACCCCATTTTCACTTGTATATAGAATGGAAGCTCTAATTTCAGTTGAGATAGGTGAATCAAGCACGAGGTACACACATACAAATAAGACAACGAATGAAGAAGAGCTACGAGTAAATTTGGATTTGACGGAAGAAAGAAGAGAAGTAACATTAATTAAGATGGCGGCTCAAAAGCAGATGATTGCAGAATTCTTCCTAAAAAAGGTGTTCCGGTCAAGCAAAGCGGCAAACGCAGGAAAGTTGAGTCCAAATTGAGAAGGCCCATATAGAGTTAAAGGCATTGCTGGAAAATGAGCATATGAATGGGAAACTATGGACGGCAAGGTGTTACCATCTCATTGGAATGCAGTCCATTTGAAAAAGTATTACTTCTAGTAGAGGTTAATACCCATAGTAAGTTGTCTCGCAAGTTCAATTATATTTTATTCATTTAAATTTTACTAACCATTTTAGATGATAGGCAAAAATATGTCCCATACCAAGTGATGATATTGGACCCGAAATACATGCGGAATGCTTTATTATTCCCGGTCTAGGTTACAAGATTTTTGATGACAAAGGGTTATGCAGTTATCATCTAGAAGATTACCTTTGAGTCCTGTATGTATTTTCTTTTTCAAGAAGAGGACCAAAAGTAAGGAGCTGGTCCAATATTTGAGATCTACGCTTGAACGCTCCAACACGGGGGGGGGGGGGGGGGGG
>MU753894.1:17713-33365 GCA_026770625.1 Nicotiana glauca
GGGGGGGGAGGGACTATGCATATGGAAGGATACACAAGGAAACAAGATGTACACCGCAAAAGCATAGTTTAGCCAAAGTTAAAACCTTGAAGAAAATGATAAGATTTCAAAGGCGTTCAAGCTTGAGGAAATAATGGGCCGTAGAGAGTTAAAGAACCTATAAAATAGTCCCATGAGCTTCTAGGTTAAGGCCATAGATTTATTCGCAGGAAAATGTACCCATATTTGTAAACTTGCTAGAAAGAAAGCAGTTATGAAAATATTACACAAGATTATTTATTTGAAAGTTCAAAAAATTAAACTTCCTCACATTACTTCATGTTTCATATCTTTGCACCAATATGAAGATGAGACGTCATCTTCATTAGTGTTGTTAATGTAAAAGGGCCCTCTTTTATAAAAAGAACCCATGCTTATTTAAGACGCAATCTACTAAAGCATCATTAATTCATGTATAAGCTCAAAAACTTAATGAGAGAAAAGCATAATATGCAGCAAAAAGATATTTATATCATTTAAAAAGGGAGGGGAAATCTCCCAATAACTACCCAAAAAAAAGAGTTTAAAAAAAAACTAGAACAAATTTGGATCACTTTCACAAAAGCCAAGGGTAAAAAAAACTAGGGATCATCATCCATGGGAGAAGAAGGATCAACTTGAGAAGACGAAGGTTGTGTATCAGCTTCACCCAGAATAAGTCCATCTCCATCACCTCTGGAACCTTTTTCCTTTAGTGTTGAGAAGCTTTGACGTTGCTGAGTTTGTTCAATCGCTTCTTTAGACTTTGCAATTTCAGCATTAAGGTCAAAACCTTCCTGGGTAGCTTCAGTCAGAGTCTCTAAGCGGGTGTTCAAGAAAGCCCAAATAACATCAAGTGTCAACATGTCTTCAAGGGCCTCATAATCTTTCTCCTATTGCTCAATTTCAACCTTCAACTCTTCTTTCTCTGCTTTTAAAGATTCATAAAATGCCTTTAAAGGATTAAGATAACTCTCAAGGAACTGAATCTTTTTTGACGAGGCACGAAAGCCTTCTTGAGCTTGGGTGAGCATTTGCACCAAATCACCCACATACACCTCTTTCTGGTTAAGAAGCTCTTTGAAGCTTCTAATTTCTTCAGTTGCCTTGGAGTGCTGCTCAACGAAGGAGGATGCCAATCTGTCCTTGTCCTTTTTAACTTGATTGGAGGAAACTTTTATAGCTAGTTCGACATTAATTATCTTAAGTTATTGTTCTAAAGCTTCCTTCTCCTCGGCAAGAACATCTTTCTCAAAATGAAGGCCTTCAAATTGCTCCTTCCAATTATCAGCCTCGATAAGTAACTCAATCACCTGCTGATCTCTCCATGAAATCCTTCTCATAAGCTCCGTACCTGTCAAATTGATCTATAAAAAGACAACAAAAGCGAGGTACAAACGTGAAAGGAAGGGGAGGAAAGTAAAAAATAATAATATATTCCTTGAGGGAAGAATGTATGATATCATTCATCAGAGTTAAAGAACTATGAGACTCAATCTTCTTCCTCTCAACTGGACTAAGCAATGGTTTTAAACACATAACGGCTTGTCCAGATTTCTTCAAAAGATTTCCGCTATCGGGCACTTCAATTAAAACATTTTTCATACCCCGTCTGCCGCTAAAAGGCTCAGCTTCTTCATGAGAAACAAAAACAGGTTCAGCAATTGGGGTGGCTATAGGTAGGGAAGCAGGAGGATTGATAGTAGGGGCAATAAATGTCATTGAAAGAGAGGCAAGTGGTGGATCTTCTGAGACAGGACCAAATTCTTTTTTGCCCTCTAATACCTGGGAGAAGAGTTTGTCAATGGGACTTGAGAGGGGATAATCAAAATTACCAACATCTTCATCAGAGATGTTTAAGTGGATACTCTCTGGCTCATCAATGAGGATAAAAGGAACTGAACTTGGATTGGGGGAGGGGGGGAGGTCTTGAGAGATATGATCATTTGAAACCACGCGTCTTCTGACCCATGGTTTCTCCCCAAGGAACCCTCTTTGGTATCCCCTTCTTATTCAAAGTCACGTGCTTCAGCCTTCTTCCTCTTGGAGGAAGACACACTTAAAATCTGCTCTTGTGCAAGCTTACGAAAAGCCTATCAGAAGGAACAGAAGCGGCTGATGCCACAATTGACAAACACTAAAAACGGGAAAAGTTTATGTATCAAAAGAAAGGAAGGAACAGAGAGAAGGAGAAACACGGGGATAAAAAATTACCGTGGGTCTTCACTTTTCATCCAAATTTTTGTGAGAAAAATTTCTAAGATCTCTTATCCATGGGAGCAGTGGTCAACATTTTCTTATCCAATCATGGAAGTCAGGAATTTCTTCAAAGACTTCCACAGTTGTTAAAAAAGGAACACAAACTCATGTGAAGAAAATTAAAGTGCCAAGGAAAGAAAAGAAATAATGGGTAAATACTTACGTGCAAAGTTTCACTCTTCAGGGAAGGACATGTTCTCATCACCCACTAACCCATGAGTGGGGGTGGCAACAAATCGAGCGTACCAGCCACGATCACGGCCATCTTTAGGGCTGACTAAAACTCTTTTACTTCTAGCCATGAGGGAAAAAACACCTTCACGGAAAAGTTTCAAAGAATATAAGTGGAGCAAGTGATGGAAGGTAAAAGGGGTGGAAATTAAATCTCACAAATAGCGAAGGGAAGCAAATACCCTCCAAATAATGGAACCAATTTGGCTGAGGCGAACATTGAAATAGAGAAAAAACTCAGTAATCACGGGATCAATGGGAGAAGTAAACCCTAAAGTAAAATGATATATGTACACAAACGAATAACCTTCATTATAAGAGGTGATTCTTTGATTAGCACGAGAAGTCATCATGTAACGACCTGACTGATCTTTTTGAGCTCTAGTGTTTCATTCAATGTTTTGAGATATTGAGTAATGTCATATTATGTATTACGACTTGTGTGTATTGGTTTCGGTTTTCGAGTGCTTCGGGATTGATTTGGAAGAATGATTCTCATTTTAGAAGCTTTAAGTTGAAAAGAGGTTAGCAAGGTTTGGCTTTTGGGTAAATGGATTCGGAATCGGGTTTTAATTATTTCAATAACTTTGTATGATGATTTTGGATACGTTTGGGTTGTATCGTAATTATTTTTGGTTTCGGCGTCGAATTGAGCATAAAGGTTACCATATTGAGCAAACGACCTTTAATTCGTGTTTTGACTAAACCATTACATCTGTATCGTAATTTTGGAACCACAGCAACTGAAATCATCATGTTTCTACGTCGTATGGAGAATTTATGATCATTTTACAAAGAATCGAGTTGCTAGATTTTTCAGATTAATTACAAAATTGCCCCTAAATTTGTATTTAAAAATATGCACTATTTTCAAATACTGAAACCAACATATCTCCTTCTGTTATAAGGTCAAATAGAGTGATTCAAAAGAGAAAATTGACTTGAATTTCATGAGAAATATATTGGAGGCATCAAAAATAAGTTTTATGATCATTTGACACAAGAAACGAGGAAGAAAAACTGGACAAAAGCATATAATATCGAGGGTTTGTTATTTTTGTCATATTTTGAGTTGGGAAGCTCAGGTTTGAGCAATTCTGGAGGAGATTTTCACCACATGGATTGGGGTAAATGTTTTATAATTAGTTTTGGTTATATTTCGTGAATTGATCTTTGTTTTTTTGATTTGACTGATGATTTAAAAGTAAAATTTGGGGCTTTTTGTCAAAAATTTCATAAAGGGAATATTTGAGTTTTGAACATCGATTCAGAGTCGGATTTAAGTGAAACTAGCATGGTTGGACTCGTAATTGAATGGGTTGTAGGATTTTTTGAGTTTTGTTAAATTTTGAGGTGCGGGCCCAGGTTTGACCTTTTGGTTGACTTTGGGCTTTTGATCAAAGATTTGAACTTTATTGATTAGGTTTGTTTCCTTTGGAATTATTTGAGGTTCTTGAGTTTCTTTTGGCTAGTTTTGAGCCGTTCAGAGAATGGAACACGTGGGATGACATTTCTAGAGTATTATTTGGCTTGCTCGGTATTGGATTTGACTTGTTCGAGGTAAGTAATACTTCTAAACTTGGTGCTGAGGGTACGAATCCCTGAACATACATGTTATGTATTTGGTATTGAGGTGACACACATTCTAGGTGGCGGTATGTGGGCGTGCACCGTGTAAATTATGACTTGGTTGATTCTGTGATTACCTAAATTTGTTTTTATCCATGAAATTTCTACGTGTTAGAGAAATTGAGCTGTGAATCACGTTAGAAATCATGTTTAGGCTATATGTTTATTCTGTTGGGACCCAATGAGGTCATTTTTTTTGTTGAGTTATTTGATTAAATTATAATTATATACTCAATCATATTCATTCATTTTCATATCATATCTCAGTCTCTATTATCATTCATTGTCATATCATGTTGTCAATGGTTGGGCTGATTGGCATGAGATTGTGACCCCCAAGAAACTGGAGAGATTGGTGACTGAGTGAGGTTGAGTTCCTGATTGTATATTTGTGGTATCGGACTGCATGCCGCAACATTCTTTATTAATTCATGATGGGATCGGGCTGCACACCACAACATGCCATAATTGGCTTATATTAATGTTTGGGCAGGATCCGCCCCTTGGAGCCTGACGTACCAGCAGTGAATGCAAGTACCAATGAGTGCAAGTGTGAGTGTCGAGTGATTGAGAGTCTTAGTGATTGGGAGGTGCTGGGTGATTGAGAGTGTTGAGTGATTGGGAGGTGCTGAGTGATTGAGCGTGCTGAGTGAGGTTGAATACTTCGAGTGCATGAGCACATGATTTTATCACTGTGGTGCATTACATTTGACATGCATACTTGGAATGTAGGCATAGATATGCATTTCCTCAAGCTATACAGTATTATGACATTTATGATTTCTAATACACATTGACATGTAGGCATAAAAATGTACTTTCCTCATGCTATATGATAACGGAGGATCTTATCTATTGTTGAAATTTTTTGGGAGAAATCACAATTTTTTCTGACATACTCATATTTTGGTGACTTCAGTGAAAAATTTGGATTTTACTATTATACTTGAAAAACATGTCTATTTTCCGTAACTATGAACGAGTTGAGCATCATATCTTTGAGTTATTCTTGTACTGCTTTTATCATATTATTACGAGTTATTCTTCGCTATTGGTGTTTAGGTTTGTTACTTATTGAGTACATGGGATCGGTTGTACTCATACTACACTTCTGCACCTTGCGTGCAGATTTTGGAGCTGATGTTGTTGTGTATGGCATAAGATGGCGTTGAAGGTGTACGTGTATTCTGGTTATAGCCGCCTCTTGTACTTGGTAGCTTTAGGTTTATAATTCTATTTATGTACATTTCAAATAGATTATGTATTTATTTCATACTAGTTTCGTAAACGCTACATCCTAGAAACTCATGATTTATACTAGCAGTTCTTGGGGAGTTGTATAAAATTCAGTTATTTTATTTTTGACTCTTATCATTATCATTATATTATAGTTTATTGTTAATTGGCTTACCTAGAAGGTTGGGTTAGGTGCCATCACGACTAGTTGGATTTTGGGTCATGATAAGTTGGTATCAAAGCTCTCGGTTCATAGGTTCTACGAGTCATGAGCAAGTATCTAGTAGAGTCTTGCGGATTAGTATGATGATGTCATACCTATCTTCGAGAGGCTACAATTTATGATAAACTTCCCATCTTTCTTTCCTTATAGTGCGAAATTGATTCAGCTTGAAGTGTATCTCTTTGAATTTCCTTCCACTCACTCATTTGTGTTTGTGAGCGCTCAATATCAGTTGTGCATCACTGACTTGTTATTCTATGGATGAAGTACGAGATGTGTGTTTTGTGTTTTTGGTGATGGGCGAGTCTAGAGGACTTGAGCCCGGTTTAGACCGCAGCTTAGGCTCGGTAGTTTCAGTTGTGTGAGCATGTGCTTTTGAACTTCTATGTCCAGTGGTGTCCCTATGAGTGGGAATGGTGGCTCAGTGAGTGGTTGGATGGCTATATGATGAGTAGGATGTGACTGACGGATGTGTTCAAAATGTTCAAACCACAATTCTAGGATAAATTAGTGATCTACTTTAAGATTTCTATCCTTGCCTATTATTTTTATTATTAATGTTATTATTCAACTTACTAAGAAAGTGAAGTAATTTTGGTTATCAATAACCCGATTTTTTCTTGCTATTAACTTTGATCGAGAAATCTATTTTTGGGTTAAATAGTAACCGTGAATCAATTCCCTGATGCCCAAGTTCAAGTACTTGCTCTATTAACGTGTTTGGCCTATATTTTAGACGTAAAAAAAGTACTTTTGAGTAGAAGCAAAAGTATTTTTTAAGAAGCAGAAAGAGTAGGTTCTTTTCAAAAGTACTTTTTGAAATGTACTTTTAAGAAAAATGCACTTAGAAGCTCTTTTAAAAGTTTGTCCAAACATTAATTGCTGCTCAAAAGTAATTTTCAAATTAATTGCCAAACAGAAATTAATTCTCACCGAAAATACTTTTCGGAAAAGTACTATTAAAAAAGTACTTTTCAAAGTAAGTTGAATTTAGAAGCCTGGCCAAACAGACTATAAATTGGTAAAACAATACATATCTTATGTTATATTAAACTATGGATTTACTCAAGTTAAAATTAAAAGACAAAATTACTATAACGACTCGGCTGGTCGATTTGAGTGTTATCCGTTCCCTGATTTACTACTTATTCTGGGATCAATTGTTTTTATGTGACTTGTCGGGGTAGTTGGTTGGTTTCGAGGATATTTCGGACTGAATTGGCATACTTAGTCCTAAGATGGGAAGCCTAAGTTAAAAGAGTTGACCAGATGTTGACTTATATCTAAATGGCACTGGAAAGTTCTGGTGATTCCGATAGCTCCATTTGATAATTTTGGACTTAAGAGTGTGTCTGGATATTGATTTGGAGGTCTATAGGTGATTTTGGCTTGAAGTGATAAAAGTTGGAAAATGGAAGTTTGGAGAGTTGAGAAGTTTGACCGAGTGTTGGCTTTGTGGTTACTAGTCTTGGATTTTGGTTCCAAAAGTTGTAATAGGTCAGTTGTATAATTTATGAATTCTTTGCTAAATTTGAGGTTAATCGAAGTTGATTTGGTAGGTTTCGGCATAAATTTTTAAAGTTAGAAGTTCATAAGCTCATTAGGTTTGAATCGATGCGCGATTTGTGGTTTTAGCGTTGTTTGATGTGATGTGATGCTTCGGGCGAGTTCGTATCGTGTTCTAGGACTTGTTAGTATATTTGGTCGAGTTCCAAGGGGCCTCAGGTGAATTTCGGATAGTTAACAGATCAAGTTTGGCTAAGGTGATATGCCGAAGTGTTTCAGGTCTGGTGTCGTTGCACCTGCAGAGGAGTTGGCCGCAGGTGCGGAGCCGTAGAAGCGGCTAGGTGTGTGCATATGCCAAAAGGGAGGAAACAGATGGGAAGCATAGATGCGGACGAGAATCCGCAGAAGCGGGCGCACTCCTATGGAATGTTTGAAGCGGAGCTAGGCAGTGTGGCTTGGTTCACAGAAGCGTTGGGTTGTCCGCAGATGTGGCCCCGCAGATGTGAAGAGGGGACCATGTGTGCAAGCTCGGGATTTAGTGGACTTTGCAGAAGCAACATTTTTATCGCAAAAGCAATTCCGCAGATGCAGATTTTTGGCCCGAAGAAGTGAAAGGCCTGGCTAGTCTATTTAATTAAAGGGTGATTTTAATCATTTTTGGACTTTGGGAGCTCGACTACAACAAACCAGTAAAATCTCACCAGTGGGGTCTGAGGAGGGTAAAACGTATGCATACCTTACCCCTACCCCAGAGGGGATAGAAAGGCTATTTTTGGGAGACCCTCGGCTCACGGACAATAGACTTTGACAACAAAACCCAAAACATAATATCAGCAACGTGAGAGATAGCAAATAAATGGAAAAGCAGTAACACAAATATTATGCAAACGTGATACACAACATAAATCGCTAGTAGGGCTACACAAAACACTATCATACTCGTCGATATAAAGAGGGAAACCGAGACAAAGGGGAAAACGCTCGACTATCCTTAACCTAAAACTTTAATGCTCGATCTCCACACTTTCCTATTTAGATCCATGTCCTCGAAAATCTGGAGCCGCGTCAAGTCCTGTTTGATCACCTAGGCCCAATACTTGTTAGGACGCCCTCTACGTCTTCTTGTACCTACCAAATCCAACCACTCACACCTCCTAACTGGGGCATCAAGGCTTCTCCTCTACACGTGTCCGAACCGTCTAAGCTATGCTTCCCGCATCTTGTCATTCACTGGAGCCACACCCACCCTCTCCCAAATATCTTCATTCCTAATCTTATCCAGCCTAGTGTGCCCACACATCCATCTGAACATCCTCATTTCTGCTCCTTTCATCTTCTGGATATGTGAATTCTTGACTGCCAACACTCAAGCCCATATAACATTGCCGGTCTAACCACCACTCTATAGAACGTATCTTTGAGTTTCGGTTGCACATTCTTGTTAGAAAGGACTCCAGACGCTAACCTCCATTTCATCCACCCCACCCCAATACGGTGCATAACATCCCCGTCAAACTCCCCATCACCCTGGATAATTGACTCTAAGTACTTAATACTTTCTCTCTTGAGGATGACCTGTGAGTAAAGCCTGACTTTCGCATTTGTTTCCCCTGTCATGTCCCTAAACTTATATTCCTCATATTCCGTCTTAATCCTACTCAACTTGAAGCCTTTAGACTCCAGGTCCTAACTGCATACGTCCAGTCTCCCATTAACGCCGCAACGCATCTCATCAATCAGAACTATATCATCAACGAATGACATAGACCATGGCACCTCTCCTTGGATATGGTGTGTTAGTGCATGCAACGCCAGGGCAAATAAGAACGGGTTGAGCACAGATCCTTGGTATAACCTCATAACCACCGGAAAAGGCTCTAAATCACCTCCCACAGTCCTAACCCGAGTCATAACTCCATCATAAATATCCTTTATTGCCCTAATGTAAGCCACCCACACACCTTTCACCTCTAGACATCTCCAAAGGATGTCCCTGGGGACCTTGTCATACGCCTTCTATAGGTAAATAAACACCATATGCAAATCCCTCTTCCTATCCCTGTATTGTTCCACCAACCTCCTGATAAGGTGGATAGCTTCCATAGTAGAACGACCCGGCATGAACCCGAACTGATTTTCCGATATAGACACCACCATCCTTATCCTCCCTTCCACCACCCTCTCCAAAACTTTCATGGTATGACTTAGTAAATTGATACCTCTATAGTTGTTACAATTCTGGATATCACCTTTGTTATTGTATACCAAAACCATTGTACTCCACCGCCACTCATCGGGCATCCTCTTTATCCTGAAGATAATATTAAACAACCCAATCAGCCACTCCAAGCCTGATCTACACGCATATCTCCAAAACTCTACTGGAATCTTATCTGGTCTGGGCGCTTTACCCCGACTCATCTTACCCATAGCACCCACAACCTCCTCAACCATAAAGCGTCTGCCTAAAGTCGCGGTGGCTCTTGGAGTTCCCAAATTGCCCTAACACGATTTTTCGATGCCCCTCTTCATTCAAAAGTTTATGAAAGTATGACTGCCATCTTTGCCTAATTTGGGCCTCTTCCATCAATACTCGATTGTCCCCGTCTTTAATGCACATCACTTGACCCAGGTTGCGATCCTTCTTCTCTCTCGCTTACACCAACCAAAATAACTTCTTGTTCCCACCTTTGCCCCCAAGTTCATCATAGAGCCGACCAAATGCAGTAGTCATAGATTCTGTGACCGCTAATTTCGCCTCCTTCCTAGTCTCCTTATATCTTTCTCTATTCGCTTTCCTCTAATCCTCGTCGGTGCTCTCTACTAACTTAATTTAAGCCGATTTCTTGGCTTCCACTTTACCTTGGACCACGTCATCCACCACCAATCGCCTTGGTGCCTGCCAGAGTAACCTTTCGAATCTCCCAATACCTCTCGCGCTGCCTCCCTTATACAGTCTGTTGTCACCATCCACATAGCGCTAGCATCCCCACCACTCTTTCAGGAACCCATAGCCATCAGCCGCCCCTCCAACTCCCGTGAATTATCCTTAGACAAAGCTCCCCACCTGATCCCCGACTGACCCCGTACAAACCTCTTCTTCCTCTTCATCAAGATACCAACGTCTGTGAGCTTAGATTAAGGCAACTTTTGAAGGGGATTCCGCTAGATTTCAAGAGGTAAGTCACTTTTGATCATTTTTATTCAATAACACTGGCTACCCATTGAATTTCCCATCGAGTTTATATGTGTTTTGTCATGACCCAAAACCCATTATAGGTCATGGTGGCGCCCAACGTCGATGTTAGGCAAGCCAATGGTGACCTACCAACTTAATTATTCATTTTATTATTGTCGAAATCATGAATCTTATTAAATAGAGTGATCGATGCATCCAAACTAGTAGATATGTATGATTTCGGTAAAATATAAAGTAAAAGTGTCTCAATGGTAAGCAAAATCATAAACAAACTCTAGAACACCCCAAAACCGGGTGTCACAAGTGCATGAGCATTTACTAGGAAGTACAATAACAATACAACATTTGTCTAGAATACAAGATAGACTGGATAATTTAAATAATTATGATGGAGACTCCGTATGCTGCGGATCGTAACATGAGATGCAGCTCACCGTAAATTCCCTGTAATAGCTGCCCTTTGCGCTCAATAGACCACCAGGAATATATACCTGCACAATAAGTGCAGAAGTGTAGCATGAGTACGTTAATCAACGCGTACCCACTAAGTATCTAGCCTAACCCTGGAGAAGTAGTGACGATGGGTCAACATCAAAACTTACTAGTGATACAATAACTCAAGTATAGTAGAAAGTAAACAAGTATTAAGCATGGCAATTAAATAGTGAAAGCAAGTATAGGTACATAATACGATCCTCATCTAAACAGTAAACATAAGTCCTCAAATATCGGTTACCTCCTCAAATGAAGTATATAATATGGTCCCCACCAGATAGGTCATCACAACTCAAGTTAGGAAAACTCACGGATACACTGGCTTCTTGTCAAATATTACGAACGATTCTGCCGAGGTGAACGACCCGATCCTATAAGAGTATTTCATGAAGTTTTCGAGGCAAATGACCTAATCCCATAAGAATGTGATACATGATACTGCCGAGGCGAATGGCCCGATCCCATAAGAGTGTGTTACATGATACTGCCGAGGCAAACGAACCGATCCCATAAGAGTATTTCATGAAGTTCCCGAGGTGAACGACCCGACCCCATAAGAGTGTGTTGCATGATACTGTCGAGGTGAACGACCCTATCCCATAAGAGTGTGTTATATGATACTACCGAGGTGAATGACCCAATCCCAAAAGAATGTGGTACAATATCCTCCCGAGGCGAATGACCCGATCCCATAAGAGTATTTTATGAAGTTGGCGAGGCGTATGGCCCGATCCTATTAGAATATACAGCTCTTATGAGTCTTTGACCCCATTAAAAAATATACGTGTGAGATATGACATTCAAGAAAACTTTCCAATTGATACGCATAACGTGAAAGAAATCAGTAAGAGAAGTAAAATTTCTATGGCTGAACAAGTAGCTTGTCAAGTATCTAAAAGAGAGAGTCCATTACTTTACACGAGTCTAGTCTTAGGTCATTGTGCAAGTTAAAGCAACTGAATAGGCAAGAATAATGCAAATAATACAATTAAAGCATAGTGTGAGTGTAAGTCTACCGGGACATAATCAGGAATTCTAGTACATGTCCGGACACTCTTCACCTCATACGCGCGTAGATCCCAAAATATGTAGCACATATCAAAATATAACACCTACGGGTTAATTCCCACCTCACAAGGTTAGACATAAGACTTACCTCGCTCCGAAATCTAATAATCGGCTTCAACACCTTTCTAACACCTCAAACCGATGCCAAACAATCTGAAACTCATCAAATAACGTGTAAACCGATCAAAATATACTCCAATACTCATAATTTAACAATTAGAAATAAATTCTCAACTCCTAAAGAAAAGTCAACAAAGTCAACCCCGCGCCCACACATCCGGATTCTTAAAATTATCGAAAATAATTATTAACCATCACTTATATAGTATATATCCGAAAATCATCCAATTTCATCTATGAATTGACCCTCAAATCAAGGATTTACCGTCTCATAACTTTGGGGCTCAAAACCCGAATTTTTGCAATCCAAACATGGATATAAATGATAACCGATGAAAATAATCATGGAAAAACATCAAAATAAAGGTTATATATTTACCACCTCGTTGAGACAAGAACAACGTGAAAATCACCTCAAACGGAGCTCTAAAACTCAAGATATGCTTAAAATACCAAATTGCTCGGTCTATCCATTTAAAACACTATCTAGATGATTTTTGTTCTTCGCCTTCGCGGGACACCTACGCGTTCGCGAAGAGTAAATTTTTGCGTTGACCAGTCAATCCAAATTTCCTTCTCCACATTTGCTGGACCTCCCTCGCGTTCGCGAGGAACAAAGTCCGCACCAGAAACCATCAATCTTTCCTGACACAAAAATAGGCATAACTCTCTCACACGACCTCAGAATTCGACGATTCTTATTTCCACAGTTCCATAATTACAATACAGATCTAATGGTTTAATCCAATCATATATCAAAGGTCATTTTATTAATATGTTACCCTTTTATATCCAAAGAAACAATATTGAAACATCAAATTACACTGCGACACAACCCAAACACATCCGAAATACACTCTGAGGCCCATGGGACCCCGTCCAATTACACAAACCAGTCCCAAAACATAACACAAACCTACTCAAGGCCTTAAATCACACCAAACAACATCAAAATGATGAATCTATGATCAAATCCTCCTTTAAACTTTCCAACATTCAATCTTCGACGAACGAGTTTGAATTACACATAAATATTCTGGAATGATGCCAAAAGTTACGTACAAGTCATAAATCACGATATGAACCTATTACAAGGATCAGAACCCCCAAACGACATCGATAACACCAAAGTCCACTTCAAACGAACTTAGGAAATTCTAAAATCTTCAAATTGCTAACTTTCCATAATAAGTGTTGAAATGCTCTCGGACCACCCGTTACTCAACCTGAACATACGCCCAAGTCATAAATCATCATACAAATCTATTGGAACCTTTAAATTCTAATTTTGAGGTTGTTTACTGAAAATTCAAACCTTGGTCAACTCTTCCAACTTAAAGCTTCCGAATTGAGAATTTTCCATCTAAATCAATTCTGAACCACCCAAAATTCAACTCCGACCACACGTACAATTAATAAAACATGAAGTGAAGCTACTCAAAATTTCAAACCATCGAACGACATGCTAGAGGTCAAAATGACCAATCGGGTCGTTACATTTTTAAGGTGGAATTTTGGGAGTTTTGGGCTAGGGATTGGAGAATAAGAATTGGGGATTTGAGTGGCGTTTTGGTGTCAGATTTGAGTAATTTTGGTATGGTTGGACTCATGATTGAATGGGTGTTCAGATTTTGTAATATTTGTGGGATTCCGAAGCGTGGGCTCGGGGTTGACTTTTTGAGTTGACCTTTTGGCTTTTGTTTAGGAACTTAGCTTTATCATATGGAATTCAATGTTATAGCTTGTGTTTATTGTATCAAGTTATTTGTGGCTAGATTAGAGTCATTCGGAGGCTGATTCGCGAGGCAATGGCTTATTGGAGTAGAGATTTGCACGATTTGAGATAAGTAACACTTTTAAACATGGTTCTGAGGGTATGAATCCCTGAATTACGTATTGTGTGATCAGTGTAGAGGTGACGCCCAAGTAGGTGATGAGAGTGTGGGCGTACATCGTAGAATTGTAACTCAGTTGATTCTGTAGAACTGTGTAGTCATCTTATCTGAATATTATTATGCTACTATATGTGTTAGAGAATTTGAGCTATGATTTATATTAGAAATTTGTTTAGCCTATGTGCTGGTACTATTGGGACCCATAGCGGTCATTATTTTTCCACTAAGTTATTTGCTTAATTTGTAGTTATTTACTCAGACGCATTCATATTTGCATATCATATCTCTATCTCTATTATCATTTATTGTCACATCATGTATCATAGATTTGGGCTGCTTGGCATGAGTGTTGTGAGCTTGAGAGACTGGAGAGATAGATGACTGAGTGAGGCTGAGGGCTTGTTTGTGAGTGATATTGATGGGATCAGGCTGCACGCCGCAACAAACATTATTGATTCATGATGGGATTGGGCTGCACTCCGCATCAGGTATTTATTGACTCATTATGAGATTGGGATGCATGCCGCAACAGGTATTTATTGATACATGATGGGATCGGGTTGTGTGCCACAATATGTTTTATTAGCACTTGGGCAGGATTCGCCCCTCCGGAGTCTAAGTAGTGAGTGCTAGTACCTTACCGTGCTGATTGACTGAGTGCAATGAGCGAGAATTGAGATAGCTTGATTGAGTACTCTGAGAGTGTGAGTACGTGAGGTTTTCATTGTGTCGCATCACATGTTATATGCACATTGGCATGTGGATATAGAGATGGAATATTCCTCATATCAGTCATAATTGGCATGTTTTATCTTTATTGAGCTTAACTGTAACCTGGAAACATGTCTATATTCCTGTACTGTGTACCAACAGATTATGAGTTTCTCCGAGATATTATTGTCATATTTACTATCATTTCCATACTTTTAAACTCTATATTTGGACTGCATTGGTTGAGCTCATTGTGAGCATGTGATTTTTGCCCTAAACAAATTATTCCTAAAATTCAAACAAAATGATTTTTTCATTATTTTTACAATTTTTGTTGAAATTTGTTGCATTTTTTGTGTTAATTAATTGGCTAATAATTCATATTAAAAATACAAAAAATATGCATATGCATTAGGATTTTTAATTTTACAATTTTAGTATTAATTTCGAAACAATTTAAGGAAAAATAAAAAATATATAATAGCATTAGTATAAAATAGATATCAAAATAAATTTTAGAATTTAATTAGTTTAACAATTTAGTTAAATCAGAAAAAATATATATAATTGGAAAAGAAAAATAAAATACAAAATACAAGTGAAAATACAATACAAAAATACAAGGAAATAATGGATTGTTAAAATTTGGGCCAAATACACTAGCCCAAACAATAAAATACCCGCCCAGGCCCAAAATAATCCTGTATCCGTTCAACTTCAAATCTAACCAAACGACGCCGTTTAAAGGGCATTTGTTCTCAGCCGTTGAAACCTGGTAATCTAACGGCTGAAACCTAAACTCATCAAAAATAAAACGACAACGTTTTGCGTCAATTAATCTCGACCATTCATCGCTTTGATCCAACGGTTGAGGCTAGATATCAATAATAAATAAAACGGCACCGTTCAGTGCCCAGGAGATCTTAGCCGTTCGTTTTCATTAATCCAACGGTAGGGGTCACTTGTTATGTTTTAATATGTATAGCATATACAAAAAATATCAGAAACAAATTCATTCTCTTCTTCCTCTCTAACCTAGCCGCCCCCAAATCCCTCAGAACC
>MU753897.1:383-11183 GCA_026770625.1 Nicotiana glauca
AATATTCTTTCGGTATGTTGGCTAAATGATTCGAATTGGTACGGGACTCGTATCAAAGCTGCTCCCCGTACCTGTATAATCTTCTCTTCCCGTATCTTTTATCACTGGGTTTATTTCTTATGAAAGAATAGGCACGGTTCACGTATCTATTTTGCACCCCGTGTCTATTTTGAATCTTTCTTCTCGCATCTTTCAACTATTAATTGTTGACCTTTTGACCGGCCTACGTGTCATGTCACGTCATCTTTAATCCGGTTTTTTTCCAATACAGCATTGTCCAACGTATTGCTACGTTTTAGTGTGAGACTTGTACGTTATATACTAGGGAAATTTGGTTGAAGCCTGTTCTTTAACCTTACGATTTTTGTATAGATAATTCCGCATTATCGGTAATAAATGCCGTTAACAATAACTATACTGCTACTACTACTACTACAGTTCAGTCATAAGAAAACAAATTGGGGTCAGTTATATGAATGCAGTTAGTTGTCTATGTCGCTCCAGTTTCTTAAGAGATATCCTTAATTGAAGATTCACAAAATAACACTCTATCAAGGGTGGATATGATACAAATAGCCTGTTTGGCCAAGCTTTTTTTGGCCAAAAGTGTTTTTTTTTGGGCCGAAAGTACTTTTGGCCAAAAATTGAGGTGTTTGGCCAAGTTTTTGGAAAGAAAAAAGTGCTTTTGAGGAGAAGCAGAAGCAGTTTTGGAGAAGCAGAAAAAAATAGCTTATCTCCAAAATTACTTTTTTGAGAAGCACTTTTGACGAAAATACACTTAGAAACAGTTTTTTAAAGCTTGGTTAAATACTACTTGCTGTTCAAAAGTGTTTTTCAAACTAATTAGCCAAACACAAACTACTTCTCACCAAAAATACTTTTGAGAAAAACACTTTTGAAAAAAAACACTTATCAAAATAAGTTAATTTTTACAGCTTGGCTAAACAGACTAAAACTGGGAAAGATAGTTTCTTGAAAATATCTGTTCTAATCCATTCTAGCCTTAGAGAGTGAAAGCTCTAGTGTCCTTTCCTTTTTGAGGCCATTGTCAGTCTTGCGTTGTTTATTTGATAGCTAGAACGTCAAATGCTCAAGGCTTTTTGCTTATGCTTTGGATCAAAGTAGCAAACTGAGATTAATTGTGGTGGTTGAGGAGCTACTAAGTTGTACATATTGCTTTCATTAGCTGCTGAAAAAATGACAGCAAGAAAGTACCATCAATCAAGCAATGAAAATACATAGATTTGGCCCACGTTGTCCATTTTTAAGCTTTCAAACTATTTGTCGTTTTTCCTGCCATAAAAACACTAGAGAAACATATTTTCTTGATTTACTCTGATTATTTCAGTATGCCTAGTAGCCCACCAACCCTACAACCTTTAATTTCGTTTGTTTTCACGTACATAGACAATTTAGGATGTTTTCTTGCACGCGCCAAGTGTCTCTTCTTCAACATTAATCATGAACTATCTTTACATGCACATCATGCCTTGTAATAATTAATTAAGTGGAGGTCAGTTGTTCTTGTTTGTTGCTTTGAGTTGGATTTTACTTTGAGAAAATGACATGATTAAGTTTTAAATCCATCATAAAGTCTAATTTGGTCCCACCTAATTGTGGAGTTTTCCTGTTTAAAAGATCTCTTAGGTAAGAAATCAATGCACTCAAGATTTTACAGTATTAAAATATATGACGATTATGATGTGATTGAATAGCTTAAAAATGTTTTATTAGACTTGAAAAGATATCAAAGTGAGCGTGGACAAGAGTCATTACAGAAACTTATGCTTTCCACATGCTGCCACCAACTCAATGAGAAAGACCCTTCAATAGATAGTCTATTTCATCAACTGTTCACTGCCCATTTTGGATAAAATCTCAGCCATAGAAACCGGAAGATTAATTGAAGTAGTAGTTGTTACTAATTCATTAACAGTACGGATTTTTGTCGGCATCTGACATATTCTTCACATTCAAGATCGATCTTATGATCTTATAGAGATATATAAAGTGGCGGTCTGGTGCACAAATTATTTTGCGTTCACGCAGGATTAATTTTACGGCTCGAACCTAAATACAATTTGACCGAAGCTCCCGTATATGATAGAATCAATTTCCAAGGCCAAATGTACAGCTAATGTCTTCGTATGTGTTGTGAAACATGCATTTCCTGTACTTGTAAACTTTGAACTCAATTATTTAACATACCATTTAAGGCAAGATTCGAGCATGATCTTAAACCAAAATGTTGCAAATCACATCACAATAATTAACTAGTCGTCTGCAGCTAGAGTAGTACTGCAGCCGGCCGCATAAGAACATTTACAGTGGACCTAAATTAACCCGACCAGATATGCTACTAAGTACGAAACTTGAAAAAGAAAGTAAAATCTGAATAAAACAAAGGAAGAAAAATTGTAAGAAAAAACAACTTAAAATTTCTACTACTAGGACTCCTAGAGTTTGAGAGACAAGTCAAGCTTCTTCAATTCTTCTTGATTATTACTCTTGGAAATATGAGGACCACCACCACTATCCCATCTGTATGCTGAAATACCATCAAACACAGCAGGAAACTTCTGAATATTATTATCAAACCTAGCCGCACCACCACCTGACGACGTTCCACCGTTGTAAGTATTATTGCTATAACAATCTGGCGGAGCAAGTCGACCAATAGCCGGCTGCTGATCAATAGGCCGTCGAATTGACCAACCGGGATGTCCGTACAAGGGTGCACCAAATGGAGTAGTACTGGGCTTGTGAATCATAGAGTGGACTTGAATTCCAAGAGACCTATTGAATGAGCCATGCAATGGAAGTGAAGCCATACTTGAATATTTGTCGTAGCCAAAATTAGCGGCTGTTGAACTAATTTTTTGACCTCTTTTGGCCATTGTTCTCTCTCGTTTATGTGCGTTTTGATGGCCGCCTAATGCTTGAGAACTGTAAAATTTTCTTTGACAATAGTTGCAAGAAAATACCCGTGGCTCAGTTTCTTTACTATTACCTCGACAATTAGGATCCGATGATGAACTTGTCTGAATATTGGACTTGGACCCGTGGTCAGTATTAAGGCTTAGATCTAAAATAAGATCATTGTTTTCTTGTTCATCTGTTGTTTGATTTTGTGACACTTCTTCTGTTGTTTGACTTTCCATTTTCTGCTCGGACTGCAACTTATTTTGGAAATTGGAGAGGACAGAAGTTGGGGACAGAAATGGTGCTTCAACTTTGAGAGAAGTACATGAATTATCTGATGAGGGAAACTTCATATGAATTCAACAAGGTAAAGAGAAAGTGGGACTAGCACTTGCACTTTGTGCGTAATGATGAATGATGAAATATTATTGGGTTTAATAGCAAGAAAAGAAGTAGTAGTAAATGTTTATTGATTGAGAATTTAATGCTATGGTACTATGTAAGGAAGGAGGCATTACAGTTACAATAATAGCTTATTATATTATATTAAAACAAAAAAGATACTCCAATGGGAATTTTAGTAATAATTATAATACAGATATGTATATATATAGAGAGATGTGCATGTGTTATTTTGATGGAAACTAATGAAGAAAACAGCGTGTCTCAACTTCTTATGCTAGCATATATACCCCATTTAATGTTTCTTCTACTTTTTACTTGTCTATCTATTCCCACGTTTACTGCCCTGTTCGTCCACCATCTATATTCTCGTCTTTTTTCCCATTTTTGGAATTTTCTTATGCTTCTGTTTTTCTCACCAACTAGTATTAGCACCTGCAAATGCGCGGATATTAAATGTTAAATATTTAAGTTATTTGGATTATACATAAAAAATCTTAAAATTTAAACCTTTTCCATAGATAAAGATAATTATTGGATATTAATTAAGAAACACTACATAAAAATAATAAAACATTTCTCAAATCTCTTAGTTATAATTCTAATTTTCTTTTTTTAGAATCATTCTCGCCGGTGCCATTGCATCCAAAAAATAGCCGGGAAGCAAAATAATAACTCACATATATGGCAAAACAATCAAGGCTGAGCCTACGAAGGACTCTTTGGATACGACTTGACTCTTTTACTACTGCTTGAACTCTTATTTGGTATGTTGATATATTTTAAAAAAATTTCTATTTTAAAGTTACAGTTTCTAAAACTTAATTTTTCAATAATAATTATTTTTATAACAATGTAAGGGAAAATATTATCCTTAATTCAGAGATCATTTTAGTCGGCTATCTAAAATTTAAAAATTCTTTAGCCGGTGATTTTCTTTCTAGTATGACTCCATTTTGATATTTGACATTAACCATGCTAAATATGTGAGTTATTTGAATTATATATAAATAACCTTAAAATTTAAACCTCTAGGTAATTATAGATAATCGTTAGATATTTTTTATGAAACACTACATGAAAAAAGGCTAACATTTTCTCAAATCTCATAATGATAATTTTATTTTTGCACCCTTCTTATTGGTGTCATTTGGAACCTAAAAATAGTCATAAAGCGAAATAATAACTCGTATTTTTATGAGCTCTAGCAAAGCACAAATGTTGGCACAATATGAATGATTCTTTGATTACGACGTGACTCTTTTACTACGACTTGAATTCTTATTTGGTATGCTATTATGTTTTAAAAAAATATTTCTATTTTGAAATCTCAATTTTGTACAACATTATATATACTTTAATAATGATTATTTTTATAATGATGCAAGTGAAGATATTATCCTTAATTTAAAATTAACTTTCATTGGCTATCTAAAAATTTAAATAATTCTTTGGTTGGTAAACTTTATTTCACTATGACTCCATTTTGAGTTTATCGATATCTCTAGCCACAAATTTTAAATTTTGAATACCCTATACATATACAGATTTTTTGTTCTTTGAATCATTAAATGTTAGATTAATTGATTGTTATTATATAACATTACATATATTGTCTTAAAATTGTAAAACAGTTTTTTCTTGATACTATACTTGGCTTAACCTCAATGCAAACTACTTAAATTACAATTAAATTTAAATTCGAATATAATATCAGTTTGTTAGTAATAGTAATTTTTTTGAAACGACACACAATGTAAATTGTGACGACCCAAAGGGTCATCACCGTAACCCTTTTTTCGTGCTTTTGAGGCCTTGAAAACCTCGCTTTTAGTTATCTCGATTTGCGTGTGCAGTCCGGGCGCGAAGCCGATAATTTTTTTATGTTAAAATATGTGAATTTTGTGGAAAATTTAAAGAATTTTGATATTAATATTGATATGGTTGACTTTGGTCAACAGTTTGGGTAAACGGACCCGGACCCGTGATGTGACGGTCCCGAGAGGTCTGTAGGAAAATATGGAACTCGGGCGTGTTCCCAGAATCAAAATCCGAGGTCCCAAGCCCGAGTACGGAATTTTTGAAAGTAATTGTTTATCTGAAAATGATATGAAAAATTGAAATAAAAATGAGTTAGAAAATATAGGTATCGGGCTCGTATTTTAGTTCTGACGCCCGGTACAGGTTTTAAATGAGTGTTAAGCGCTTTATGTGAAATTTGGTCGAAATCGAACGTCGTTTGACGTGTTTCGGACCTAAATATCTAAAGTTAAGGTTTATGAACTTTGAAATGGGAAATGATGATTTTGGAGTTTGATTCATTGAATTTGATGTTATTTAGGTGATTTGATCGCTCAACTAAGTTCTTAGGATGTTATTGAGTTAGTGTGCGTGTTTGGTTGGGAGCCCCGTGGGCTCGGGAGTGATTTCGGGGGTGGTTCGGGATGTTTTTACACTTAGAACACATCAGAATTTCTGCAATTTTTGCACAGGCCCTTTTCCCTTCGCGATGATACTACGCGTTTGCGATGCCTTATGCCCAGTCTTCTTCGCGTTCGCGGAAGACCCACCGCGTTCGCAGAAGACCCACCGCGTTCGCGTAGTTCTGCCAAACCCCTTCTTCGCGTTCGCGAGCCCCACCTCGCGTTCGCGTATAAGCCGGCCAGACCCCAGCCCCCTTTCACTCTACGCATTCGCGAACTTCACCCTCGCGTCCGCGATGCTTTGCCCCTTCAGCCCTTCGTGAACGCGTCCCAACCACGCGAACGCGAAGGGTAATTTCCCAGCGAATTATTTAAATTCCAGAACAGTATTCACTTCGGGTTTCTTCCCATTATTTCACACTAGCTCTTCCCTAAGACCCTCCATAGACGATTTTCAACCATTCCTTCTCCATAATCTCTTGGGTAAGTATTCTTAACTCTGTTTCCTCTTAATTTCTTCCATTAATCTTTAACTTCCTCGCCCTAAAGCATGAATTCAAGGTAGAAAATGGGGGATTTGGGTAGAACTAGGGCTTTTGGGATTTCGGGTAATTCAACCTCAATTCGAGGTCGAATCTTAAAACTAATTACATATTTGAACTCATGGGGTTATGGGTGATTGGGTTTTGGTCCGAGCCTCGAGTTTGGACCATGTGGGCCCGGTGTCAGATTTTGCTATTTTTGGAAGAATGATGGGAATTTCATTCCTAGACTATGAGATTATGTTTTTGAGCTCTTATTGATACTATTGAATCGAATTATATCTAGATATCATTGGTTCGGAGTTGGATTCTAAAGGAAAAGCAGTTTTAGAGCCTTGATTGCTATTTTCGGACCGAGGTAAGTGTTTGTTCTAACTTTAGCTTGAGGAATTAGGACTAGGATATTATTTTCTTTTTTGCTAAATGTGAAGTACGGTGTATAGACATGATGACGGTTATCTATGCACCGGAGTCTAGCATGACCGTGGGTCTTATATGTGTTGGATTCAGATTTAATGATACATCTGTATTGCTTGGGTTGAAGAGTATCATATATTGTGATTGGTTTGGCTTATTGGAGCATTTGGGCTCGGACTAGAAATTGTTATCCAGGAAATATGTGATAAAAAGTGAAATGTGTAGCGATTGGTCCCTTGCCGGGACGTAAGTAATTATTGTATTCTCCCTTGCCGGGATAACTTATTATATTATCTTGTTCCCCTACTGGGATTAGTTATGTATTGTGTTGAAAGAAATGGATCGTGTGGCACACCGACCACATATATATTAAGAAATGGGATCGTGTGGCATGCCGACCACTTATATATTTTGAAATGGGATCGAGTGGTATGCCAACCACGTGATATTATGAAATGGGATCGAGTGGTACGCCTACCACGTGATATTTTGAAATGGGATCGAGTGGTATGCCTACCACGTGATATTATGAAATGAGATCGAGTGGTACGCCTACCACGTGATATTATGAAATAGGATCGAGTGGTACGCCTACCACGTGATATTATAAAATGGGATCGAGTGGTACGCCTACCATGTAATATGTTGAGAAATGAGGATTGGGTTACGCGCCGCAATGGAGTATGGACTGAGTGTATTACTTTCGTGTGTAGAAGCTTCCTATGTTTTCCTTATCAGTTGTTATTGTTCAGCTTCATTTCTTTACCGTTGATTTCTATATTTAAACTGTAGTAACCCACAACATGTTTACCCCTCTCTTTTAATTGTTAAAATTAGTGTATTTCCTGTTATTGCACATATATCTATACATGTTATTTGTGGTAGGTCCTGTCTAGCCTCGTCACTACCTCGCCGGGGTTAGGCCAGACACTTACCATCACATGGGGTCGGTTGTGCTGATTCTATACTCTGCGCTCTTTTGCGCAGATACATGATTCGAACCGCCGTAGTAGCAGTGGTGCAGGTGTTAGCATTCAGATCCGCGAGGCACCGAGGTAGCTTGCAGGTGTCCGCAGGCCTGGCGCCTTCTCTATCCTTACTTTATTCTGTTGTCCCATGTGTTCGGGACAAATGGTTATATGTACTTATTTCAGACCCTTGTTTCAATATTCTATAGTAGTCTGTGAGTAGTGACACCAGATACTGGGTAGAGGTGTAATTTGGAGTTTCGTATTTCAGTTTTCAGTTCTTTAAATATTTTTAAAGTCTTCCGCTTTATTTTAAATGCTTCTGTTGCTATATTGTTTTAACGAATTCGGTGATGTGTTGCTAAATGTTTGGCTTACCTAGCTCCGACAGTAGGCTCCATCACGACTCCCGATGATGGAAAATCTGGGTCGTGACAAGTTGGTATCAGAGCTCTAGGTTGCATAGGTCTCGCTACTCACGAACAAACTAGGTAGAGTCTGAGGGATCGGTACATAGACGTCTGTATTTATCCCTCAGTGGCTACAGAGTTAGGAAAAATTTCACTTTTGTTCTTTCTTGTCGTGCGATTCTGTTTCTCAAGTACTGATTGTCCTTCTACTCTGTTCTTTCGCAGATGGCGAGAACACGTGCTTCTTCTTCTACCGCGCAGCACCCCGAGCCCCCAGCAGCAGCTCCTGCGAGGGGCAGAGGCCGAGGCTGTGCCAGAGGCTGAGGTAGGGGAAGAGCTTAGCCCCAGGTAGCAGTTCCAGAGGTGGAGCCTCATATTGGCTATGATGGGGAGGTTCCAGCCCCAGCAGCTCCAGTGGGCCCAGCTCAGGTCCCAGGAGGGGTCATGTTTACCCCGGATCTTCAGGATGCTCTAATCCGATTGGCAGGCTTTATGGACAGTGTCACTAGAGCAGGTTTGTTGCCAGTAGCACCAGCCACTTCTCAGGCTGGCGGAGGGGTTCAAACTCCTGCTACGCGTACTCCGGAGTAGGTAGCTCCCCAGACTCAGGTTCCAGAGGTTCAGCCCACAGTGGCAGTTCAGACAAGTATTACAGCTCAGGCCGGCGATGGAGCGGCCATGTCTTCGGATGCTTTGTGGAGACTTGATCGGTTCTCCAAGCTTTTCACCACCACTTTCAGTGGTTCTTCATCAAAGGATCCCCAGGATTTTCTATTCAGTTGTCATGAGATTCTCAGGACCATGGGTATAGTGGAGACCAACGGGGTCAATTTTTGCACCTTCAGGCTTGCAGGGTCCGCTAAGACTTGGTGGAGGGATTTTTGCCTATCTAGACCAGCTGGGTCTCCAGCTTTGACATGGGATCAGTTCGCAGAGTTGTTCTTGGAGAAATTTCTCCCTGTCACTCAGCGGGAGGCACTTCATAGGCAGTTTGAGTGCCTCCAGCAGGGCTCCATAACAGTTACTCAGTATGAGACTAGATTTGTTGACTTGGCATGCCATGCAGTTGTGATACTCCCTACAGAGCGAGAGAGGGTCCGGAGATTTATTGATGGATTGATTCATCCGATCCGTCTTCACGTGGCCATGGGAGTTGGTAGTGATATTTCCTTTCAGGAGGTGGCCAATACGGCCAGCAGAGTTGATATGGCCTTCACACGGGGAGGTGGTCAGATGTCGGACAAGGGACCTCGTCATTCTGGTAGATTCAGTGGTACCTCATTTGGAGGTAGGGATTCCTATGGTAGAGGTCAGGCACCGAGGCCCTTTCAGTCAGCTCTTCAGGCTTCTCATGGTATTCCAGGCAGCGGTGGTTCCCAGCAGTATCAGTCAGATCAGCAGCCTATCAGCGCACCACCACTCCGTTATTCTCAGCAGCCGAGGGCTTGTTTCACGTGTGGCAACCTGAGTTACATTGCTAGGTATTGCCCTCGAGCCTCTGATAGCTCTCAACAGTGAGGTCCTCACCCCATGATTGAAGCAGCAGGTGATCTATAGCCCGCCCAGCCAGCTAGAGGTGGGGGTAGGGATCATAGAGGTGGAGGTAGGGACCGTAGAGGTGGAGCTCGCACCGACAGAGGCAGAGGTCAGCCAGTAGTTGATCGTCCTAGAGATATGGCTCAAGGAGGTGGGGCCCAGCCCCGTTGTTATGCTTTGCCAGCCAGGCCAGAGGCAGAGTCTTCCGATGCAGTTATTACAGGTACTATTCTGGTCTGTGACAGGGATGCTTCGGTGCTATTTGACCCTGGGTCTACGTATTCATATGTGTCGTCTTATTTTGCTCCCTACATGGCTATGCCTAGTGATGCCTTGGGTATTCTTGTATATGTATCCACGCTAGTGGGTGATTCTATAGTGGTCGACAGAGTTCATCATTCCTGTGTAGTAGTATTTGAGGGTCTTGAGACCCGTGTTGATCTATTACTTCTAGACATGGTTGATTTCGATGTTATATTGGGGATGGATTGGTTGTCCCCGTATCATGCGATCTTGGATTGTCACGCCAAGACCGTGACCTTGGCTTTATCAGACTTGCCCCGATTGGAGTAGAGAGGGACCCTAGGACATGCCACCCGCAGTGTTATTTCATATGTTAAGGATCGACGCATGGTCAAGAAGGGGTGTTTAGCTTATTTGGCATATGTTCGCGATTCCAGCACAAAGGTTCCTTCTATTGACTCAGTTCCTATTGTTCAGGAGTTCCCAGAGGTTTTCCCTTCAGATCTGCCGGGTATGCCGCCCGACAGGGATATTAATTTTTGTATTGATCTGGCTCCAGGCACGCAGCCCATTTCTATCCCGCCGTATCGTATGGCCCCGCTAGAGTTGAAAGAGTTAAAGGATCAGTTGCAAGATTTGCTTGAGAAGGGTTTCATCAAGCCTAGTGTTTCTCCTTGGGGTGCGCCAGTTCTATTTGTGAAGAAAAAGGATAGATCGATGAGAATGTGCATTGACTACCGATAGTTGAACAAGGTGACGATAAAGAACAAGTATCCACTGCCGAGGATTGATAATTTGTTTGACCAGTTGCAGGGTGCGAAGGTGTTTTCAAAGATAGATTTGAGATAGGGCTATCATCAGCTGAGGATTAGGGCGTCTGATGTCCCTAAGACAACATTTCGCACTCGGTACGGGCATTATGAGTTTTTGGTCATGT
>MDKF010081950.1:0-10287 GCA_026770625.1 Nicotiana glauca
GCAAATGTCATCAATGCCAGGTACATGGAGATTTGATCCATTCTCCACCATATGAGCTGCATACAATGTCGGCACTATGGCCTTTCGTTGCTTGGGGTATGGATGTCATCGGGCCGATCGAGCCAGCAGCATCTAACGGGCACAGATTTATTCTGGTTGCCATTGACTATATTTCTAAATGGGTTGAAGCAAAGACATTCAAGTCGGTAACCAAGAAAGCAGTGGTTGATTTTGTGCATGCAAACATCATTTGATGGTTTGGGATTCCGAAGGTAATTATCACAGATAATGGGGGAAATCTTAATAGTAATTTGATGGCGGAGATGTGTCAAAGGATTAAAATTACACACCGCAATTCCACACCATATCTTCCTAAAGCAAATGGAGCAGTTGAAGCAGCCAATAAGAACATTAAGAAAATTCTTTGGAAAATGGTGGAAGGATCGAGGCAGTGGCACGAGAAATTAACATTCACTTTGCTGGGATATCGCACTACTGTTCGCACTTCGGTAGGTGCTACTCCCTATTCATTGGTATATGGCACGGAAGCAGTAATACCTGCGAAAGTCGAAATACCCTCCCTTCGAATCATTGCGGAGGCAGAAATTGATGATGATGAATAGGTCAAAACCTGGCTGGAGCAATTGAGCTTGATTGATGAGAAAAGACTGGCAGCAGTATGTCATGGGCAATTATATCAACAAAGAATGGGCCAGAACTTATAATAAGAAGGTGCGTCCACGAAAATTTAAAGCCGGACAATTAGTATTGAGGCGCATCTTACCCCATTAAGCAGAAGCAAAAGGAAAGTTCGCTCCTAACTGGAACGGGCCATTTGTTGTATCACGAGTGTTGTCCAATGGAGCATTATATCTAACAGATGTGGAAGGAAAATGTGAATAAATGGCTATCAATTCTGATGCAGTCAAGAGATATTATGTATGATTTCTTTATCTTTGTGTATCTGATTGTATTTGACATATTTTTGAAATTGAAATGATGAAGGCATTTTGTTCCGCTATCTAAACACTTTATCCATTGATATCCCTTTGAGCCTTATTATATTTTATTTCATATCCCTCTTTCAGAATCAACAACAAAAAATCGAGGATTGAGCGGGGAAATCAAGTGGAGAAACAAAAAGAAAGAAGAAAGGAAGGAAAGAAAAGAGAAAAGAGAAAAGAAAAGAAAGAAAAAAAAAAGAGAAAAGAAAATAAAAAGATGAAAAAAGAAAAATGGAAGGAAGGAAAAAGATCCCAACAAATGTAGTTGTCGGAACTACGTTTGACTTGATCCCGAAAGGGTACGTAGGTAGCCTCACCGAGGTTCAATCACAACAGAAAAAAAGTCCAAGAATCCCCAAAGAATGAAACTGGGGCAGAAGTTATGTTTGCTATGGAAGATACGATTCCGAAAGTTGTAACCCTTGAACCCACATTGAAAATTTTGAGCCTTTATACCTTTCTTTCTAAACCCATCCAAAAGCCATATTACGGTCCAAAGAAAAACCTTATGATCAATTTTAAGAAATGTCGATACAAGCATGTAAGGTGAATTATGTTATGGACAACACTCTGGTACCAGAAAATGAAAGACTGAAAATGAGAGAGTCTTATTGGTGAAAACCCTTACGGGCACCGTAAGGCGATGTGAGTTGAGAGATATGAAAATGAGAGAGTCTTACTGGTGAAAACCCTTACTGGCACAGTAAGGCGATGTGAGTTGGGAGATATGAAAATGAGAGTCTTATTGGTGAAAACCCTCACGGTCACCGTAAGGCGAAAAATGAGTTTCCAGAATGGGCAAAGGAAAGAAGTTTGCATGGCATGATCAATGGAATCAGCCTTCCCACTCAGATAAGTTCTATCCTCCTTCTCTTTTCAAAGTCTTCTATCCTCAAAACTTCGAGGTCATTGCATTTCATTTTTCTTGAAATTCGTCTATAAGTCATTTGTAGTCAAAGCTAACTACCAGCTTCCTAGTTGTATGGCACAATGAGATCGGGATTTATTAAAGGACAGTTGAAACAAGAAGGACCAATGATAGTTAGATATTTGGAGAAAGAAACAAAAAATTCACAAGAAAGGGAAAGGAAACACCGATATAGTGACATGAGAAAAACATTTTGGGGGTCATCAGGATTAGAAAGTTGGAAAGATAGCCGGGAAATCACGACAAGACAAAACAAGTTCAAAGAAGCAAGTTAGAGCAAGTTCAGAAGCAGGAGCACGGCCAACAAGAATGCCAGCAGCTAACCACCATTTTATACTAATAATTGTTTTGATTAGAACAGGGATAAAAGATTCAAATCACTTTAAAAGTGAATGTGCCCAATGTGGACAACATGGGAACACAGAAAGTTTTGGTAGTCAGGCACCCACCTGGAGAATAAGGGAGGACAGTTCAAGTTTTAAGGAAAAGCAGCAATGTTCGAAGGAATCTATTTCAAGGTTTCAGTAGTCAGGCACCCACCTGGAGAACAAGGGAAGTATAATTCCAAATCTAACTTTCAATTTGTATATTTGATAATATGTTGTACCCAACCACCAGACTGGGGCAGAAAGTTTTCTTTGTTTTGTATGTTTGTTGTAAGCAGGAGCCCACCTGAAAAACAAGGGAATACATTTCAAATTTGGCAAGCAGGCGCCCACCTGAAGAACAAGGGAATACATTTCAAGAACAGCAAGCAGGCACCCACCTGAAAAACAAGGGAAGTATAATACAACTCTTATTTCAATTTAACATTCAGTAACATGTTGTACCCAGTCACCAAACTAGGTCAAAAGAAATTCTTGGTTTGTCTGTTTTGTTGCAAGCAGGCGCCCACCTGAAGAACAAGGGAATATATATTTCAAATTCAGCAAGCAGGCACCCACCTGAAGAACAAGGGAATATCTTTTCAAAGTATAGCAAGCAGTCACCCACCTGAAGAACAAGGGAAGTATAATACAACTTTATCTTTCAAGTTAACATTTAGTAACATCATGCACCCAGTTATAAAACTGTGACAGGAAATTTCTTTTGTTTTGTATATTGGTTGTAAGCAGACGCTCACCTGTAGAACAAGGGAATATATATTTCAAATTCAGCAAGCAGGCGCCCACCTGAAGAACAAGATAAAATCTTTTCAAATGCAGTAAGCAGGCACCCACCTGGAAAACAAGGGAAGTATAATCTAAATTCTAACTTTGAATTGTAACATCTGATGACATGATATGCCCAGTCACCATACTGGGGCAGAAAATTTTCTTCATTTCTCTATTTTTGTAAGCAGGCGCCCACCTGGAGAACAGGGGAATACTTTCTCAAGTAATCGCAAGCTGGAGCCCACCTGGAGAACAAGGGAATACTTTTTCAAGCAATCACCAACAGGATGTCCATCTGAAGAATGGACATATATTTCAGAACACAGTCAAGGCAATAATTAGAATTCCATTGAAAGAATACAAGATGCAAGATCAAGGCAATACAAGAACACAAGATACCAGACATAGATAGGATTTTTGTAATTCATAGACCATAGCTTAGGCTAGCTTCTTTCATTTTTACCATGGTGTAATAAGGGATCAGTCAGCAGTAACAACAGCAACAGCAGTGAGATCACAGCCCCGGTAGTCCCAGCTACTAGACATTCCTGAACTACACTGACCTGATTCCTATTTAGCCCGGGATATGTATGCAATCTCTGAATCAGGATGCGGTCAAAACTTTTCAAAATGCTTCACAACGGAATACTCGAATGTGTAAAAATCGCTCATATTTGCTCACTTATCTTTGCACGAAAACTCTTCATGTTTCCGAGCAAAGATGGACAGCTGTGAGCAGGTGATTTTTACCCTAAGCAAATTATTCCAAAAATTTCAAATTAAATAATTTTACAAATTTTAATAATTTTGTTGCGGTTCTTTTTCTTTTCGTATTAATTAGTTGCATAATAATTCATATGAAAATACAAAAAATATGCATTTTTCATTTAGAGGATTAATTTCACATTCTAGTATTAATTAGTATTAATTTGTTTTAAAACAAAATAGGAGGAAAATAACAAAATTATAAATTTTTGTATTTTAGTTTAAATTTGCATTTAATTAGGAATTAATTAGGAAATCTAATTTTAATATAATTTGGTTGTGATTTTTATTTTTAGCTTTCTTGAATCAACAAAAAATAAATAAATACAAAAATATAAAACAAAATACAAAATGAAAAATGAGTAAAAGAAATAAAAAGAAAATAAAGGGAATAAACAAAGAAGGGAGAAAGGGCTGCCCTGAATTGGGCCATCTTAATGAATCCGTCTGGCCCAGGTCATTTTCCCAAGCTAATGCAATAATCACCCATGCCCAAGCCCAATCCGCCAAAATACCAGGTCCAACCCCCTTTACCAAAACGAAGCCGTATCGATCAAGTGAATCTCGTCCATTGATCCCTCATCATCGAATGGTTGAGAACGAAGTCTCTAGTCCCTTAAAATTGTCCAAATATCCTCAGAGACAGTTAGCCTCCAGTCTCTCATCGTCTTCTTCCCTTGTCCAAACCCTAATCCCACTGTTCATCACCGGCGGCCAGTGTCTAACGACCTCCAAGCTTACACCAGAGCATCGTCTCATTCCCCTCATGACGAATCCGCCCTTCGTTTCACTCAAACTCTCCCAGAATTCCTCAAATCGTCAAAACCCTAGCCGCCGCCCTCGTTTTCTCTGGTGGCGGTGCCATTGCCAAACGACCTTAAATTATTGAGTCTCCTCGTCTTCTTCACCCCAAAACATCAGTCCATCTCCTTCAAACTATCATTGAATTGCTCGAATGCTAAATCTGGGGTTCGAGCCTTCGAAGCCAAAATCAAACTGGTCGTACGGAGGACATCATGTACTTTTTTCTTGAAGGAGAATGAATGACCAGTAGACCCGAGCTTTGCGTTCCAAGTTTGAGTCAAGGTGGTGAGTCTTTTTCATTCATCATGTTTATTTTTCTGTTCGACCGCCTTCCTTCTTTTCCTTTTGGACAAAATAGCCAATTTTTGCTCTTATCCTTTGCTCTGAAATCCACCTAGGGTTGTTCGAAATTGTTAGTCGTCATTTAATCAAACTGAGTATCATGAGTGTTGTTTTGTTTCCTTGATCATCAGCACGGTTTGGTAATTGTCGTTTATTATACTATTAAGTGGTTAAAAAAACAAATAACATATTCCTGTGATTTTGGTTTGAGTAAAATGTTTGAGTATAGTTTTCTCTTATTTGAGCTTTTAGTTCAGTAGCATAGGTTTTAATCTCTTTCAATTTTTTTAATTAGCATTCGATTTTGATCTGTCATTATTGGGTCCTGTTTGTTCATGCTCGTTTGGCTCTTAATTAATTTAGTTATAGCTTAATAATTTAGGCTTAGCAAGTAACTAGGGTCACCTCTTGACTAGGGTGACAGGTTTGGGATTGGGTTCAACAAGGTTAGTAATTTCATGAGTAGTACAAGGGCATTAAGGGCATTTTACTCAAGGAATAGGATAATAACTGAATCTGAAATTCTAGAATACCCTAGAATAGGGTTCAATTTACAATTTCATGAAATGTAGTAGGATAACTTGGAAAAGAAGTAAGTAAATTAGGGACTAAAGGATAAAATCTGAAATAAAAGAGAAGGAAAAAGTGTGAGGGGGATCTAGAAGCTTCCCTCCTTATTTCTGCCTATAAAAGGCAGTACCCCTGCCTTCTTTACCAAGTTTGAACACCTGAAAATTTCCCAAAATAGTTTCAGATCTAAGAATTCCCACCAAAAGTTCCCCAATCCTTGAACACCTAAAATTTCGAGATTCAAAAATCAAAAATCCAAAAAATTGTTAGTTTTAAAATCTGAAGTTCTTCCCTTAGATTAGATCATTTAGCTCCTCAAAAAACTAAACAAAAATTCCAAAAAAACACTATTATATTGAAATTTTAGGTTACTTTCTAGTTTTAGTATTTGGTTTGGCATCATTTAGCCTAGGATTTGATTGCTGAAGTTTTCTGGAGGTTCCTAGAGTATTGTCGAGTGTGTTTGGATCCTATCAAGTTGATTTTGGTTATCTTCATTGGTGTTGTTCCTCTTGCATCCATTCCTGGGTTACTGTGGTTTTCTTTGAGTTGAAAATTGATCCAGTTGCCCTGGTTTCAACTACTGACTGTCTATTTCTATTGCTGACTCCTTCTCCTTTTACTTTGCTCCATTTCCAGGTACTTGCTTAATCTCCCATGCCAAAAGCTAAGGAAACATGTAACTGAAGTTTGAATTGGAAATAATAGGCTGATTTAAGTGCTTGAAATGCTTACATTTCTGTTTGTTCATATGCGTTTTAGGTTGTTCATGTTAATTTCATATTCAGCTTGCTTATATATACATTACTTTTCATGTTAGATGATGTAGTAGCAATATTTAGAACTTGATGAACCGGGACTTTTGATGTTTGTATAACCGGACTGTTTCTTCTTATCGTATTAATTGGTTTTCAGTTGTAATACTTTGATTAGTTGGAACTCAAAAGGAAATAGTAATTGGAATTGCAGTATTAGTGTATATATATGACTTCATGATTATCGACCTGTATTTCTCCTGTTGGTCAGGTGATGTGAATATAAAAATCATGAATTTCATTAAGCTTAAAATGCAACAGTCCACGTGATTTGTTTTCCATTAAGTAGGTAAAATAGTGTATTTCATGCCGAGTAGTCATTAGTATATGAAATTAGCTCAAAAGCCTTCTCAATGTTTTCTTCAATTTTAATTCATGTTCTGTATGAATCAGAGTTTAAGTCCTGTCGTTAGCATCATCAATTGTGGCATTACTTGTCCTAGAATCAGCTAATATAGGAATATAAAATTCAGTTCAAAAATAATACCTGGACTGCCCAGGCCATAATTTTGGGCCTAATGTGGCCCATTCACAAGCTTCCTAGAATGTCATATAGCCCATCTCAGGTTGTTTAAGTCTATTAATAAGAAAGCTGAGATTAAGCCTGAGGCCCAGTTTATTGCTTTTGTATTGGGATCGTTTGATGCCCAAAGTCTTGAACGGTGGCATAAACCTATAGAGGATCTTGATCTACTCTTTAAGTATTTGGCATGATGGTAATGAAATAAAATCGAACTATAAATTTGGGCCTTCGAGTCAGGTAGCAAATTCGAATTAAGAGGTTTTACCCTTTTGTTTGAATTCGGACTTGAATTTGAGGCCTGAATTTTGCAATGTTAATCAATTAGGTCCTTGCTAGAGACAAATTTAATAGAAAAATTATAGTTTGCTCTAGGATGGCCTATAAATAATAAAATGAGGTGAGCCACGCCAAATAAAAATGCATAAAATGTGTGGCCCTCTTTAAATACTTATATTTAAAATACTTAGAGATTCGGGACGGGCCGTTTAGCGAATTTCACGGCCTTCCCAAAAGATATAACACGTTAGCCTCTTTAGGAGCGATGTTTAATAATTTTAACCTTCCTAATATGGGTGTGTATTTTATGCGACCCAAATCCAAATCCTAAAACGTTGAATAAGAATATATCAAGGATCCAGGTGCATTTCATGTGACGTGATCCGAAAATACATTCTTAAACTACGTTCACTTTCTTAAAATAAAATAATTTGACAAAAGCAGTAATTAATTCTAAAAATGCACAAATAGACTAATATGTATTAAAATTAAATATTTTAGCCAAAAATGACAGTTGAGCGACCGTGCTAGAACCACGGAACTCGGGAGTGCCTAACCCCTTCTCCCGGGTTAACAGAATTCCTTACTCAGGTTTCTGGTTCGCGACTACTAAACAGAGTCAAACCCTTCCTCGATTGGGGATTCAAAAACGATGACTTGGTACACCATAAATCTTCCAAGTGGCGATTCTAATTTTTAAATAAAAATGGATCCCGTTTCGATTGTCCTTAAATTGGAAAACACTCCTTTATTATTATATCTCTTCCCGAGGTATAGTAAAGGCCGATATTTCTTCGGTAAAAAGGAGGTGTGACAGGAGCGTCAGTTTGATGACCCTCATTTGCATGTCCTCAAGGACAAGGTTCTGCATGGCGATGCCATAGATGTGACTATTGGTGATTACGGGGTATTGAGGATGTAGGGTCGGGTTTATGTACCCAATGTTGATGGGCTTTGAAAGTTGATTCTAGATGAGGCCTATAGTTTACGGTATTCCATCCATCTGGTGGCGCGAAGATGTACCAGGATTTGAGACAGCACCATCGGTGGAGGCGGATGAAGAAATATATAGTTGGGTTTGCAGATTGGTGCCTTAATTGTCAGCAGGTGAAGTATGAGCACCAGAGACCGAGTGGGTTGCTTCAGCAGATAGAGATTCCGGAGTGGAAGTGGAAGAGGATCAGCATGGACTTCATAGCTGGACTCCCACGAACTTTGAGGAAGTTCGATTCCATTTGGGTGATTATGGATCGGCTGACCAAGTCCGTGCATTTCATTCCTGAATGTACAACCTATTATTCAGAGCGGTTCAGAGAGATTTATATCCGGGATATTGTTCGTCTTCATGGTATTCTGGTCTCCATCATTTCAGACAGAGGTACTCAGTTCACATCACGGTTCTATAGGGTCGTATAACATGAGTTGGATATTCGGGTGGAGTTGAGCACAACATTTCACCCTCAAGCGGACGGAAAATCCGAATGCACTATTCAGATTATTGAGGCTATGCTTCGTGTGAGTGTGATAGAGTTTGGAGGGTCTTGGGATCAGTTCATGCCATTGGCGGAGTTTGCTTACAACAAAAGTTATTAGTCCAGCATTCAGATGGCACCTTATAAGGCTTTATATGGTATGCGGTATAGATCCCTAGTGGGTTGGTTCGAGTTGGGTGAGGCTTGATTATTGGGCACAGACTTGGTACATGATGCTTTGGATAAGGTTAAGGTGATTAGGGATAGACTTCGCACAGCCCAGTCCAGATAGAAGAGTTATGGGTCTTGCTTCAAGTTTCGCCTATGAAGGGCATTATGAGATTTGGGAAGAAAGGGAAATTGAGTCCGAGTTTTATTGGTCATTTTGAGATATTGAGACGGGTTGGGGAGGTTGCTTATGATCTTGCCTTACCTCCCAGCTTGGCAGCAGTTCATCCGATATTTCATGTTTTGACGCACCGTAGGTATCATAGTGATCCTTCGCATATGTTGGATTTTAGTTTAGTCCGCTTGGAAAAGGATATATCTTATGTTGAGGAGTCGGTGGAGATATTGGATATGCAGGTTCGAAAGCTAAGGTCAAAGAATATTGCATCAATAAAGGTTTAGTGGCGTGGTCAGCCAGTCAAGGAGGCGACCTGGGAGACCGAGCAAGATATGCATAGTCGTTACCCTCATCTTTTCATTACTTTAGGTATGTCTCTATACTCGTTCAAGGATGAACAAATGTTTGCATGTGGGAGGATGTAACGACCTGACCGGTCGTTCTAAGAATTAACTCCCCGATCCCCTATTAACTACATTCCCCATGTTTGGTTTCTGCTATTGTGAGTTGCCGGGAGGATTTATTTGGAGTTTCGGAGAGTTTTGGGATACTTAGTCCCTAAATGAGAGTTTAATTTACGTAGTCGGAGAAATGTGAACACGGCCTCGGAATGAAATTATGTTGGTTCTGTTAGCTCCTTTGGCTGATTTCGGGCTTAGAGATATGTTCGGATTGTGTCTTGGAGGTCCATAGCTTATTTAGGCTTGAAATACCGTAAAGTTGAATTTTTGAAGTTTCCGATTCGATAGTGAGATTTTGATCTACTAGTCAGAATGGAATTACGAGAGTTGGAGTAGCTCCGGGGTGTTGAATGCGACATGTGTGCAAAACTTCAAGTCATTCGGATGAGGTTTGATAGACTTTTTGATCGGATGCATAATTTGAAGTTTTAGAATCCTTAGGCTTGAATCCGAGGGTGTTGGGAGTTTGAGTGTGTAGTTGAAGCTATTGAATTACTGTTATAACTGCACCTATGGATTGGGGACCACAGGTGCGGAATCCCAAAAGCGTGTGTTCAGCCCCAGATGCGGCCAAATAACGGAAAGCCAGAAGCTGCGGGTACAAAAGGGTGCACGAACATGCGAGGCCGCAGATGCGGTAAGCTGGTCGCAGGTGTGAAAGTTTGGGTTTTAATCAATTATTGCAGGTGCGGTTTGTCACACCTCCTTTTTACGCGCCTACCCCAAGGGTAATGCATAAGGGAGTTTTTTCTAATTTAAGTGACAAAATTCAAAATGGGATTATTTATTTATTTCAGAGTCGCCACTTGGGAAAGGTTTGGCTTTTG
>MU753899.1:22190-47052 GCA_026770625.1 Nicotiana glauca
AATTGTAAAACTTAGACACTTCTTCTCCTTTGGGCTTGAGCATTTCCTCTATAGTTAGAAGCTTCTTTATTTCATATTGAAGTCCAGCAACCGTAGTCTTCAATTCTTTAGCTTGAGATCTTGTAAATGGCCTTCTTGGAGCATCCAAAACTCCATCCTTATCAGTGATGCTATCACGAACAATAGCAGAGAACTCTTTTTCATAGGTCTACTTCCATTTAGATCCACTTAGCTTCTCGCTAAAATAAGCCACGGGTTACCTTCCTGGCAAAGAACGCCTCCAAACCAATACCTGAAGCATCACATTCTACTTCAAATAAAACATCAAAGTTAGGTAACTGAAGGATAGGAGCTTGTGTCATCTTTTTTTTTATCAATTCAAAACTCTTTTGGGCTTCTTCATTCCACTTGAACATGGCTTCTTTCAAACACTCAATTATAGGGGCAACCAAAGTGCTGAATTTTTTGATAAAGGTCCTTATATCCGAAATTGACCTAGGAATTGGCCAACTTATGATTGCCTCGATCTTGCTTGGGTTAGCTTGAATACCAGCACTAGTTATTATGTAACCACGAAAGCAAACATTGTTAGTATAAAAGATGTTCTTCTTGAGTTGTGCATATAGCTCCTCTCCTCGTTAGGTTTCAAAAACCTTCTAAATGCATTCCAAGTTTAGCTTCCTCTTTGCTATGGATTAGGATATCGTCAAAGTAGAAAACAACAAACTTCCCAATGAATGATCAAAACACATGAGTCATAAGCCTCATGAACTTAGACAATTGAGCTACCAAATAATTGTAAAACTTAGACAATTCTTCTCATTTGGGCTTGAGCACTTCCTCCATAGTTAAAAGCATCTTTATTTGCCATTGAAGTCCAGCAACCTTAGTCTGCAATTCTTTAGCTTGAGATCTTGTAAATGGCCTTCTTGGAGCTTCCAAAACTCTATCCTTATCAGTGATGCTATCAATAGATCTTACCAATAGAAAAAGAGACCAAGCATCTTTTAATGACTTTTGTACCTCCACCATATGGCAGCCACCCGACTTTGTAAGGTTTGGGGTACCACAGTCTCCAAACCCAATTTAGTCATCATCTCTTCCGAAATAATATTAGTGCAACTTCCACCAACGATAATCACAGAACATACCTTGCCATGTGATGTACACCTCATGTGGAAAAGGGCCTCTCCTTTCGATGATTCATATTCGATATGTAAGATCCTCGGAATAACAAGCTTATCACCTTCATCAGGTTCTACATGGGCATCCTCATCTTCCTCATTAACTTCCTCAATTGGATGGTTTTCTTCATGATTGGAATCATCTTCTTCATCAACCAACATAACAGCCTTTCGGTTGGGACAATCAGCTTGCACATGCCCAAAATCTTGGCACTTAAAACATCTTCTTCTAGTCATTTCTCCTAGAGGATATAAAAATATACCTACACTTAATATACACTAAAAATACATTGCCAAACTTAAGATACATAGCATAACAATACATATATAACTTTTATACAAATATATAATACAATTATCATGCATGTATAACTTCATTTATATTTACATGTATATATATATCTTTATATATTGTATAATTGCGTATATGCAATATTCAATAAAAAATTATAATACAAATACTACCATCTAGTCACCCCATTAAACCCAAAACCCACTGCTGATACCCACTTCAAAAGATCTTCACTCACAAAATACATTATGATCTAAAGAAGAAGAAGAAGAAGAAGAAGAGAAAAGAAGAAATCACTTGTATAATAACTTGCCGAGCTATCATAAAATCTTATATCCTTAAAGAAATTTTCCTAACCACCAATAAAACACCATCAGAAATAAAAAGCTTGACTAGAAAATCTGGCGACTTCTACTGCCACTCTAGTAATGCATCGTAACGTGTCGAGTAAATCCTTTTAAAAATTGAATTAAAATTTTTGTGATTATTCTAGATTCTCAAACCGATAACAGTAGTTTGAGAAGAAGAACCATGATATATAAAGATACAATTTGTAAACGATATATAAATTGATTATACATATACAAACACACTCCGGATATACTCAATATACACTTTAAATACCTAAATACACTCAGGATACACTTAATATATATTAAGAATACATTTTAAAAACTTAGGATACGATGTATATATATTTTTATACGCTGCATAACAATATATATACAACTTTTATACAAAACTATAATACAATTTCCAAGTAAAAGCGATATGTATACAATTTTTCTATATTATATAATAGAATATACACTCATGATATACAGACACACCCAAGATACACTTAATATACACTTTGGATATAAAAATATACTCAGCACACACTTAATATACACTAAGAATATATTGCCAAACTTATGATACAATATATATCCAAGTTTTATATATTGCATAACAATACATATACAACTTTTATACAAAAATGTAAGACAATTATCATGCATGTATAAATTCATTTATATTTACATGTATACAAAAATGTAAGACAATTATCATGCATGTATAAATTCATTTATATTTACATGTATATACATGTATATTATATTCTATAATTGCGTATATGCAATACTCAATAAAAAATTATAATACAAATACCATCTAGTCACCCCATTAAACCAAAAACCCACTACTGATACCCACTTCAAAAGATCTTTACTCACAAAATACATTATGATCTAAAGAAGAGGAAGAAGAAGAAGAGAAAAGAAGAAATCGCCTGTATAGAAAAGAATAACTTGCTGAGCTATCATAAAGTCTTATATCCTTAAAGAAATTTTCCTAACCACCAATAAAAACACCATCAAAAATCAAAAGCTTGACTAGAAAATCTTGCGACTTCTACTACCACTTTAGTGTCATACATCGTAACGTTGGTCGAGTAAATCCTTTTAGAAATTGAATTAAAATTTTTGTGATTTTTCTAGATTCTCAAACCGATGACAGTAGTTTGAGAAGAAGAATCATGATATACAAACATACAATTTTTATACTATATATAAATTGATTATACACTAATGATACACAAACACACTATGGATATACTCAATTTATACTTTAAATACATAAATACACTCAGGATACACTTAATATATATTAAGAATACATTTTCAGAACTTAGGATATGATGTATATATATTTTATCGTTACATAACAATATATATACAACTTTTATACAAAAATATAATACAATTAGAGCATGTATAACTTTATACGTGATCGTTCCAAGTAAATATGTATACAATTTTTATATATTATATAATAGAATATACACTCATGATATACAGACGCACCCAAGACACACTTAATATACACTTTGGATATAACAATATACTCAACATACGCTTAATATACACTATGAATAGATTGCCAAACTTAGGATACAATATATGTACAAGTTTTATACATCGCATAACAATACACATACAACTTTTATACAAAAATGTAATACAATTATCACGCATGTCTAACTTCATTTATATTTGCATGTATATATATCTTTATGTATTGTATAATTGCGTACATGCAATATTCAATTAAAATTTATAATACAAATACCAACTAGTCACCCCATTAAACCCAAAACCCGTTGCCGATACTAACTTCAAAAGATCTTCACTCACAAAATACATTATGATCTAAAGAAGAAGAAGAAGAGAAAAGAAGAAATCACCTGTATAATAAAGAATAACTTACTGAGCTAACATAAAGTTTTATATCCTTAAAGAAAATTTTCTAACCACCAACAAAACACCATCGGAAATCAAAAGCTTGACTAGAAAATCTTGCGACTTCTACTGCCACTCTAGTATCATGCATACTAACGTTGGTCGAGTAAATCCTTTTAAAAATTGAATTAAAAATTTTGTGATTTTTCTAGATGCTCAAACCGATGACAGTAGTTTGAGAAGAAGGACCATGATATACAAATATACAATTTTTATACAATATATAAATTGATTTTACACTCATGATACACAAACACACTCTGGATATACTCAATACACACTTTAAATACATAAATACACTAAGGATACACTTAATATATATTAAGAATACATTTTCAATACTTAGGATACGATGTATATACATTTTATCGTTACATAACATTATATATACAACTTTTATACAAAAATATAATACTATTATCTTGCATGGATAACTTTATACGTGATCTTTTTCCAAGTAAAAGCGATATGTATACAATTTTTATATATTATATAATAGAATATACACTCATGATATACAGACACACCCAAGATACACTTAATATACACTTTGGATATAAAAATATACTCAGCATACACTTAATATACACTATGAATACATTTCCAAACTTAGGATACAATATATATAAAAGTTTTATACATCGCATAACAATACACATACAGCTTTTATACAAAAATGTAATACAATTATCATGCATGTCTAACTTCATTTATATTTACTTATATATATATATCTTTATATATTATAATTGCGCATATGCAATATTAAATTAAAATTATAATACAAATACCAACTAGTCACCCCATTAAACCCAAAACCCACTGTTGATACCCACTTCAAAAGATCTTCACTCACAAAATACATCATGATCTAAAGAAGAAGAAGAAGAAGAGAAAAGAAGATATCATCTGTATAATAAAGAGTAACTTACTGAGCTATCATAAAGTCTTATATCCTTAAAGAAATTTTCCTAACCATCAATAAAACACCCCCGAAAATCTTCTTGACTAGAAAATCATGCGACTTCTACTGCCATTCTAGTATCATGCATCGTAACGTTGGTCGAGTAAATCCTTTTAAAAATTGAATTAAAATTTTACGATTTTTCTAGATTCTCAAACCAATGATAGTAGTTTGAGAAGAAGAACCATGATATATAAACATACAATTTTTATACAATATATAAATTGATTTTACACTCATGATACACAAACACACTCTGGATATACTGAATATATACTTTAAATACATAAATACACTCAGGATACACTCAATATATATTAAGCATACATTTTCAAAACTTAGGATACGATGTATATACATTTTTATACGTTACATAATAATATAAATACAACTTTATAAAAAAATATAATACAATTATCTTGCATGTATAACTTTATACGTGATCTTTTTCAAAGTAAAAGCGATATGTATACAATTTTTAAATATTATATAATTAGAATATACACTCATGATATACAGACACACCCAGGATACAGTTAATATACACTTTGGATATAACAATATACTCAGCATACACTTAATATACACTAAGAATACATTGCCAAACTTAGGATATGTCACGACCAAATTTTCCCTTCGTTGGGTTTCGTGATGGCACCTAGTCTTTAGTCTTAAAGACTAGGTAATCCAAATAATTTCGGAATAACAACAATGAATAATAACATCTAAAATTCTTCTGAAATAAATCCCTTATACCATAAACATCTTCCCAAAACCCGGTAGTACAAGTCATAAGCTCTACAGAGTTTTGCTACCATTTCTAAGCAGTAGGGCTACCTTGAACCTTCTCGGCAAGAATCCGCACAGCTACTAGCGAGCAATACCTGGATCTGCACAAGAAAATATGCAGAAGTGTAGTATGAACACACTACAGCGGTATCAAGTAAGTATCAAGACTAACCTTGGTGGTGTAGTGACGAGAAATAGTCGAAACACCTACTGGTCAAATGAAACGAACAGGATATGATAATAAAATATTGAGATAAAGATAACGATGTAATATCAACAACGGAGAGAAATCAAAATATAAGCAGTAGGAACAATAAAGAGAACACAAGTAGTAACGAACGATACCAAGTAAATCAGATAACCAAGTAAATCAAGTAACCGAGTACATCAGATAACCAAGTAAATCAACACTGACATAACAAGAACAAAGACAAGAAAGAATGTAACCGAATAAAGAAAACAATGCTTGAGTTCTGGTTGAGTTCAGTTGCATTCCTGGGTCATGTTGTGTCAGCAGAGGGTATTCAGGTTGATCCGAAGAAGATCGAGACGGTCAAGAACTGGCCTAGACCAGCATCAGCTACAGAGATCTGGAGTTTCTTGGGATTGGCAGGCCAGTATCGTCGGTTCGTGGAAGGGTTTTCATCTATTGCAGCCCCGATGACCAGATTGACTCAGAAGGGTGCTCGATTCAGATGTTCGGATGATTGTGAGGCGAGCTTCCAGAAGCTCAAGACAGCTCTGGCTACGGCACCGATGTTGGTTTTGCCCACAAGTTCAGCGCCTTATACAGTTTATGGTGATGCTTCCCGTGTTGGGCTTGGTGCAATATTGATGCAGGATGGCAAGGTTATTGCCTATGCTTCGTGGCAGTTGAAGATTCATGAGAAGAACTATCCAGATCATGATTTGGAGTGGGCAGCCATTGTTCACGCATTAAAGATTTGGAGGCATTATCTGTAGGCATGTGAGGTGTTTACGGATCACAAGAGTCTTCAGTATTTGTTCAAGCAAAAGGAGTTGAATTTGAGATAGAGGAGGTGGTTGGAGTTGTTGAAGGACTATGATATCACCATTCTATACCATTCGGGAAAGGCCAATGTGGTGGCCGATGCTTTGAGTAGGAAGTCAGCCAGTATAGGCAGTCTTGTTTATATTCCGGTCGGTGAGAGACCGCTTGTTTTGGATGTTCAGGCTTTAGCCAATTAGTTCGGGAGACTGGATGTTTTTGAGCCCAGTCGTGTGTTAGCTTGCACGGTCGCTCGTTCTTTATTATTGGAACGTATCCGTGATCGGCAGTATAATGATACCCATTTGTGTGTCCTTAGAGACACGGAGGTGCCAAGCAGGTTACCATAGGTGATGATGGAGTTTTGAGATTACGAGGTCGAGTTTGTGTGCCTAATGTGGATGGGCTCCGAGAGTTGATTTTTAAGGAGGCCTATAGCTCTCGGTACTCTATTCATCCGGGCGCCGCGAAGATGTATCAAAATTTGCGGCAGCATTATTGGTGGCGTAGAATAAAGAAGGATATCGTTGTATATGTGGCTCGGTGTTTGAATTATCAGCAGGTTAAGTGAGAGCATCAAAGGCCTGGTAGTTTATTTTAGAGGATTGAGCTTCCCGAGTGGAAGTGGGAGCAGATTACTATGGACTTCGTTACTGGACTCCCGTAGACTCGGAAGAAGTTTGACGCAGTATGGGTCATTGTTGATAGGCTGACCAAGTCAGCGCATTTCATTCCAGTGGCAGTTTTCTATTCTTCTAAGAGGTTAGCTGAGATCTATATCCGGGAGATTGTTCGCCTTCATGGTGTGCCCGTGTCTATCATTTCGGACCGAGGTACGCAGTTTACCTCGCGCTTCTAGAGAGCAGTTCAGCGAGAGTTGGGCACGCGAGTTGAGTTGAGCACAACATTTAATCCCCAAAGGGACGGACAGTCCGAGCGGACTATTCAGATTTAGGAGGATATGCTCCGAGCTTCTGTCATTGACTTTGGAGGCTCATGGGATCATTTTTTCCTTTAGCAGAGTTTGCCTACAACAACAGCTACTAGTCGAGCATTTAGATGGTTCCTTATGAGGCTTTATATGGTAGGCGGTGTCGATCTCCGATTGGATGGTTTGAGCCGGGGGAGGCTCGTTTGTTGGGTACGGATCTGGTTCAGGAGGCCTTGGACAAGGTCAGGATCATTCAAGATAGGATTTGTACAACTCAGTCCAGGAAGAAGAGTTATGCAGACTGCAAGGTTAGAGATGTGGCTTTTATGGTTGGTGAGCGGGTATTGCTCCAAGTGTCGCCTATGAAGGGCGTGATGAGATTTGGGAAGAAGGACAAGCTTAGCCCTAGGTTCATTGGTCCATTTGAGATTCTTGACAGAGTGGGAGAGGTGGCTATAGACTTGCATTGCCGCCGAGCTTGTCAGTCGTGCACCCAGTGTTTCATGTGTCCATGCTTCGGAGGTATCACGGCAATACAGCCCACGTGGTAGATTTCAGCACTCTCCAGTTGGACAAGGACTTGTCTTATGAGGAGGAGCCGGTAGCTATTCTAGACCGACAAGTTCGTCAGTTGAGGTCGAAGAGTTTCCCTTCGGTTCGTGTTCAGTGGAGAGGTCAGCCTGCTGAGGCATCGACCTGGGAGTCCAAGTCCGATATGTGGAGCCGTTATACCCATCTTTTTTCCGACTCAGGCATTTCCTTTTTATGTCCGTTTGTGGACGAACGGTTATTTTAGAGGTGGAGAATGTGATGACCCCTTGTTTTAAATTAAATTCTATGTTTCCGAGGCTTTGAGTACCTCATTTAGAGTAACCTCGATTTGCGTGCGCAGTCCGAGCGCGTAGCCGAAAAGCTTAAATATGAAAAATTATTAAAAAGCTATAAATTAGCATTGGAATTGCATTGTTTAGCATTTATTGATGTCATTAAATCGATTATGCATAGATACGATTATCTTGGAGCCTAATTCGAAAGGAAAGGCGACTTTTGAGAATTTAGTTGGTCGTGGAAGTTCGAGGTAAGTGTTTGGTCTAACCTTGGCTTGATGGATTAGGAGTTGTGTCCTATTTGCTATTTGTTGAGGACGACATATAGGCATGGTGACGAGTATTTATACGTTTGTGTCGAGCATGACCGTGAGTCTTATATTGTGATTTCCATGACTTTGTTGTATTATTCATGCCTTGGTGAGTATTTCTATTTGTTGTGTAAAGTTGTGGAAAGAATTATGACCTATGAACGTTGAGGAGCGTTGGCTCCAGTTGTAGACGAATTGTGAAAGTATAAGTGATAATTGAACCTCTAGAGCATTGGCTCGAGTTGTGAAGTGAAGTGTGAAATAAAAGCAAGGAAGAGAAGAGATCATTATGTTGCCCCCTTGCCGGGTTATTGTTGAGTTGTGGGTCCTTTGCATTGTGTTCTTAATTGATATTACGGATGCTTAGGTTGATGATTCTTTGTATTAGGTAGGGATTATGGTTAGAGCTGAGGTAGTTAGATGTTGGAACAAGTTTGGGTATAGCCGAGGTAGTTAGGTGTTGTAACAAGTTTGGTTATAGCTGAGGCAGTTAGGTGTTATAACAAGTTTGGTTATAGCTGAGGTAGTTAGGTGTTGTAACAAGTTTGGCTGTAGTTGAGGTAGTTAGGTGTTGTAACAAGTTGGGTATAACTGAGTACAAGTTGAGTTAGGATTGGTTATAGCTGATTCTCCCATGCCGGGATGTTTGTCTTGATATTGTTGTTCCCTTATCGGGGAGTTATTATAATGCTTTTTGTTCCCTTGCCGGGATTCCTTGTGATTTTGTGTAGACTTGTAAATGGGAGCAGGTGGTACGCCTACCATGAGATATGATGAAATAGGAGCGGGTGGTACGCCTACCACGAGATATAAGGAAATGGGAGCGGGTGGTACGCCTACCACGCGATATAATGAATTTGGAGCGGGTGGTATGCCTACCACCAGATATGATGAAATGGGATCGGGTTGCACGCCTGTAACAAGATGTGAACCGAGAGTGAAATCAGCCTTTGTTTTCATTATCCTTGTTAGAAGTTAAATTTTGGTTACCTGATAATTCTCTTGAGATTATGTTTTATCTGTTATTTCCCCGAAGCATGTTTCCCCCTCCCATCTTTTTATTCCTGCTTTACTTTCTGCTATATATTATACAATTGCATAGGTTTATTTGGTGGTCTGGTCCTAGCCTCATCACCACTTCGGCGAGGTTAGGCTAGACACTTACCAGCACATAGGGTCGGTTGTGCTGATACTACACTCTGCATGTGCAGACCACAATGTTGTGGACTTTGGACCGCAGTGGAATTGCCGATTCTTGTTCACCAGACGACCCGAGGTAGTCCTGCAGGCGTCTGCAGGCCTTGGCGTCTCCTCCTATCTACTATTCCTGTTTCTTTCATACATTTCTAGAGACAATGTTGTATTTATTTCTTTCAGACAATGTTGTATTTATTCTGACCGACTGTGAAACTGTGATACCCACTTCTAGGTAGTCGAGACTCAATAGTTGTATTAGATATTTATGTTCAGATAGTTGTTCTTCTTCTTCCGCTTATGTTGAATTCCGATGTTTAAATGGTATTACTTTGCAATTGTTAATGAAAACAAGATAGGTAAAAAGGTGTTCACATAATTGGCTTGCCTAGATCACATTAGTAGGCGGCATCACGACTCCCGAGGGTAAAAAAATCCGAGTCGTGATAAATACTTATCTCAAAGACGACAAACCAATACTTAAAACGCACTTCTCAGGTGGAAGGACCTCCGGATGGCTCAAATCTAACCAAATTAACTTCAGAGCACAATAAAATACATAAGAAACAATTCCGGATCATAAAGTCTCAATTTTTTTTAACAAAATCAAAAAATTGGTCCAAAAGTCGACCCCCGGGCCCGCACCTCGGAACCAAACATATTTTACAAAAACAGAATACCCATTCTAATATGAGTTCAACCGTACAAAATTTATTAAATTCCAATACCATTTGGTCCTTCAAATCATGATTTTTTATTTTAGGAATTTTCTTCAAAGACCCACATTTTCTTCAACCCAAATCACAAATTAAATGATAAAAATGAAGACAAAGTCATGGAATATAATCAATTCTAGGTGAGGATCACTTACCCAATCGTTTTGCTTGAAAAACCCACAAGGAATCGCCAAAAACCGAGCTCTAGAACTTCAAAAAAGTTTAAAATGGCTAACCCTCGGAATAGAGTACTATTTATTCTGCCCATGAATTTATGCATAGCGATCGCAGAGATTGGGTCGCGATTGCGGAGGAGAGAATTAAAGCTGTCAAGAAATACCCTTCGCGATCGCGAAATAAGCGATGCGAACACGATGAACAATGGCAGGAGCTTACGCGGACGTGGGGCAATGGATGCGAATGCAAAGCAGAGGAAAGCAGACCTTCGCGATCGCGGGAGTGTGACGACCGACCCATCGTCTCATGAATTACCGCTCCGTTTTTCCTATTTTTCTGCTTCTTTATGCTTCATTATCAGTGTCTTGTGTGATCGAGTTGGTTTGGAGTGGATTCAGTAGGAAATGAGACACTTAATCTCTTTAAGGAAGGTTTAGTTTGGAAAAGTCAACCGGATGTTGACTTATGAGTTAGAGGACTCGGATGTGATTTCCGGTAATTCGTTAGCTTCGGGGGATAATTTGTGACTCAGGAGTGTGATCGGAAGTGGTTTTGGAGGTTCGGTGTAGAATTATGCTTGAATTGGCGAAGTTAGTATTTTGGCAATTTCCGGTTGATAGGTGAGATTTTGATCCGAGGGTCGGAATGGAATTTCGAGAGTTGTTGTAGCTTTGTTATGTGATTTGGGATGTGAGCGCAAAATTTCAGGTAATTCGGAGGTGGATTGGTGGGGTTTTTGATCAAATACGTGTTTCGGAAGTTTTAGAAGAACCTAGGCTTGAATTCGATGTAAATTGATGGTTTTTAGGATGCGTTAGTGCTTTTGGTTGAGGTCCCGGGGGCCTCGGGGTAATTTCGGATGGCTAACGGGGAGTTTTGAGCCTTGTGTGTTGCAGGTTTTCCTATTGCTCCAGGTATTTTTGCACCTGCGGTTTGGGGACTGCAGGTGCGGTCTCGCAGATGCGGAAGAGAGGGGCGCAGGTGCGGTCTTATGAAGGCACGTCAGGAACCGCAGATGCGGTCGACCGCATCTGCGTAGTCGCAGATGCGACAAGTTGACCGCAGATGGGGGATTGGGGCTTTAAGTGAATTTCCACAGATGCGGAGGGTGTGACCGCAGAAGCGGATTTTGAGACCGCAGGTGCGGTTTCGACTGGGCAGATGCATATATGCTTCTTCTTCGCGAATTTTGAAGGGTTTGTTCATTTTAATTGTGATTTGGTTCATCCCGATTGGTGATTTTTACCGTATTTTGACTGAGATTTAATTATTATCATTATGATTTGATCTAATTGCCATGTTTGGGGCCTTGTGCCGACCTGTAGAACCCTTAGGGGCATTTTTACTGATTATACTCACTTTACTTGTTAAAAATCATACCCTCAGTCATGTTTCTAACTGTTTAATACAATATGAACTGGTTGTTGAAATGCTAATCCTAAATGAAAGTAATATGTGGGCTGAGATCCCTATCCTATATTGGTATGCCCGAGAGGCTGTGTTTATATTGATTGAGAGGGATTGAGAACCCAATAGTGAGGATGTTTTATATCTTATGGATCGGGCTGCACGCCACAACAATATATTTATTTGGATCGGGGTGCACGCCACAACAAATGTATATTTATATATATATATGGATCGGGCTGCGCGCCGCAACAATATAGCGCTTGGGCTGTAGGAGCCCCTCCGCAGTCTGCACACCCCCAGAGAGCGCAGTCGACTATAGGTATGGATCGGGCTATGCACCACAGCGATATACGGATCGGGCTGCAAGCCGCAGCGGCATATTTATGATTTCGGTTATTGTGAATAGTATATGAGTGAGTACTCAGGAAAAGTAATAAATAAATGAATAATATGCTCGAGGAGCGGATTTTATACTTGATTAATACTTGTTAAGTTACCTGTTCTACCTGGTTTTAAGGAATTTCACCTGACTTCTTCATTATCTGCTGTTTAAATGGCTTTACTGCTTTGATATAGAACTGTTTAGTGCCTTTACGCGATTTCATACTGTCAGTCATTATTTATTATTATTTCTCACTGGGTCGTAGTACTCACATTACTCCCTGCACCGTGTGTGCAGATCTAGGTGTTCCTGAAGTGTAGTACGAGCTATCCTGCGGTTCAGATTCCACCAGACCCGATTTCTCCCTCTATCTTTCTTTACCTTTTCTGCATTTTAGACTGTTACTATATTAGACTGTTGAACTCATGTAATAGAGGCTCTTGAATTGTGACACCAGATCAGTGGGCTATTGTAGAGATTATTATTATTGTGGTTTCCGCACATTTCATCTTTTATTTCAGACTTCTATTCATATTAGTTTGGTAATTTAATTCTGTTAATCGGTATTGAATTTTAAAGAAAGGGATTGAGAGTGTTCAATTAGTCGGGCTTGCCTAGCACTGTGTTGGGCGCCATCACGATCGGGGTTGGGGTCGTGACAAGTTGGTATCAGAGCCTAGGTAGTGGTCTCGCGAGTCATGAGCCGGTTTTGTAGAGTCTCGTGAATCGGTACTGAGACGTCTGTATTTATCCTCGAGAGGCTGCAGAACCTTTAGGAAAACTTCATATTCTTGAAATTCTTGTCGTGCGACTTTGTTGAATCGAGAAATAAACTTCTATTATTCTATTCTCTCACATATGGTGAGGACACGAGCTACCAAATGAGGTGGACAACCACCAGTACCACCCACTAAGGCCACCAGAGGCCGTGGACACGGTCGTGGTCGTGGCAAAGGCAGAGTAGCGACGACAGCATCTGTTGATCCACCAACTGCCCCAGCTCCGGATCAGAATCCAACAGCACCACTTCAGGCACCAACTGTGTCCATCGTGATTCCGGGTCTACAGGAGACCTTGACACAGATTTTGACAGTTTGCACTGGCCTGGCTCAGGTAGTTTTAGCCACCACAGCAGCAGCTACTTCGCAGGCTGGGGGAGGCAATCACACCCCTGCTGCTCGCACACCTAAGCAGGTAGTGCATGGACTACAGACGCTAGAGGCACCTCCAGCTCAGCAGGTTGCACCAGTGCAGGAGTTCAGGGTTCCAGCTATGCCGGAGGATGAGCAGCGTCGTCTTGAGAGGTTTGGTAGACTCCAGCCTCCGACATTCAGTGGTGTTGAGGGCGAGGATGCCCAGGGTATTCTTGATAGGTGCCAGCGGATGCTGCGTACAGTAGGATTCTTGAGTCTAGAGGTGTGGCATTTACCACCTTTCAGTTTACTAGGGCTGCCTTCACTTGGTGGGAGGCGTATGAGAGGCGTGGGCCTGTTGGTGCAGCGCCCCTTACTTGGCAGGAGTTCTCCACTCTCTTCTTGAAGAAGTATATCCCGCAGTCCCGTAGAGAGGAGCTGTGTAGGCAGTTCGAGTGGTTGACACAGGGAGATATGACTGTGACTCAGTACGAGATGAGGTTTTCGAAGTTGGCTCGTCATGCCACCTGGATAATTCCGTCGGACTGTGAGAGGATCAGGAGATTTGTAGATGGCCTTAACTACCATCTCCGTATTCTGATGACTAGAGAGAGAGTATTGGGTGCCACATTTGAGGAGGTGGTGAATATCACTCGTGAGATTGAGTCAGTTCGCCGTCGAGAGCGAGAGGATAGGGAGGCCAAAAGGCCTCGTGGATCGGGCAGTTACAGTGGTGCTCCTTCGAGGGGCCAGTTCCAGCATGGTAGAGGTCGTTCTTTCAGGCCTGCTCAGTCGGCCTGCCCAGAGTATCGTGGGACATCTTCAGGTTGTGGTCATCATGGGTCTCAGCAGGGCCCAGCCTTCACTTAGTGCCCTCCCAGCTCAGAGTTCATCTCGTGCCCCGTCAGCTCATGGTTCTTCTGCGCCGAGTGCATCAGCTAGTCACTCAGGAGGGGTTCCCTTCAGTCCCCATCTCCAGCACTGGGTAGTTGTTATGAGTGCAGAGAGTTTGGCCACATGAGGAGGCAGTGTCCTCGACTCCGTGACGGTCAGCATCAACAGAGGGGTCAACCCTCGACTTATGCTCCAGTTACTTCACTACTCGCCCAGTCAGCTAGAGGTGGGGATCGGGCAGCCAGGGGTCGCCCCAGAGGGGGAGGTCGATCAGGCGGTGGCCAGCTCGTTATTATGCTATTCCAGGCAGGACAGATGCCATTGCTTCAGATGCTGTCATTACAGGTATTGTTTTGGTCTGCCACAAAGATGTCTCCGTATTATTTGATCCCGGCTCCACCTAATCTTATGTGTCTTCGTATTTTGCTCACCATTTGGGTACACCCCGAGAGTTTCTTGCTATGCATGTTCATGTATCTACCCCGGTAGGCGATACTGTTGTTGTAGACCGTGTGTACCGGTCGAGTATAGTGACTATTAGGGGTCTGGAGACCCGAGTTGATCTATTATTAATGAGCATAGTGGATTTTGATGTCATTTTAGGCATGGATTAGTTATCTCCGTGTCATGTTACTCTAGACTGTCATGCTAAGACAGTCACTTTGGCTATGCCGGGTGTTCCGCGGATCGAGTGGCGTGGTATGACTGATTGTGTTCCGAGTAGGGTGATCTCTTTCTTGAAGGCCTAGCGTATGGTTGGGAAGGGTTGTCTCTTGTATCTTGCTTTTGTGAGGCATGTCGGAGCTGAGACTCCTATTGATTCCGTTCCAGTTGTGAGGGACTTTCCCGATGTATTTCCTGCAGACCTGCCGGGCATGCCGCCGGACAGGGATATTGATTTTGGTATTGACCTGGTGCCGGGCACTCAGCCCATCTCGATTCTGCCATATCGTATGGCACTAGCGGAGTTGAAAGAATTGAAGGAGCAGTTTCAGGAACTCCTAGATAAGGGGTTCATTCGGCAGTTTTGTTTGTGAAGAAGAAGGATGGCACAATGAGAATGTGCATCGATTATAGGCAATTGAAAAAGGTAACAATTAAGAACAAGTATCCCCTGCCCTGCATTGATGATTTGTTCGACCAGCTTCATGGAGCAAGGGTGTTTTCCAAGATTGATCTCCGTTCGGGCTATCACCAATTGAAGATCAGGGATTCAGATATTCTTAAGACTGCTTTCAGGACTAGATATGGTCACTTTGAGTTTCTTGTCATGTCTTTCGGGCTGACAATGCCCCAAAAACTTTCATGCATTTGATGAACAGTGTATTTCGGCCTTATTTGGATTCGTTCGTTATTGTTTTCATTGATGATATTCTGGTGTACTCGCGTAGTCAGGAGGAGCACGCGAAGCATTTGCGAGTTGTATGCAAAGTTCTCCAAGTGTGAGTTTTGGTTTAGTTCAGTGGCTTTCTTGGGACACGTGGTGCCCAGCGAGGGTATTCAGGTTGACCCGAAGAAGATAGAGGCGGTTCAGAGTTAGCCTAGACCGTCCTCAGCCATGGAGATTCGTATTTTTCTTGGGTTGGAAGGCTATTATCGCTGGTTTGTTCAGCGGTTTTCCTCCATTGCATCGCCCTTGACCAAGTTGACTCAGAAGGGTGCTTCATTTGAATGGTCGGACGAGTGCGAGGAGAGCTTTCAGAAGCTCAAGACAGCTTTGACCACAGGTCCAGTGTTGGTTTTGCCATCAGCTTCATGTTCCTATACTGTATATTGTGATGCTTCGAGAGTTGGGATTGGCTGTGTATTGATGCAAGAGGGTAGAGTTTATTGCTTATGCTTCTCGTCAGTTGAAGCCCCACGAGAAGAACTGCCCTGTACATGATTTGGAGCTGGCTGCTATAGTTCATGCTCTGAAGATTTGGAGGCACTACTTGTGTGGTGTATCTTGTGAGGTATTCACTGATCATCGCAGTCTTCAGCATTTGTTCAACCAGAAGGATCTTAATTTGAGGTAGCGGAGAAGGCCAATGTAGTGGCCGATGCTTTGAGCCGTAAGGCAGTAAGTATGGGGAGCTTGGCGTACATTCCAGTTGAGGAGAGGCCATTTGCAGTTGATGTTCAGGCCTTGGCCAATCGATTTGTGAGATTATATATTTCGGAGCCTAGTCGGGTGTTGCCTTGTGTGGTTTCTCGGTCTTCTTTATATGATCACATCATAGAGTGCCAGCATGATGATCCGCATTTGCCATCAGCTTCATGTACCTATACTGTATATTGTGATGCTTCGAGAGTTGGGATTGGCTGTGTATTGATGCAGGAGGGTAGATTTTATTGCTTATGCTTCTCGTCAGTTGAAGCCCCACGAGAAGAACTGCCCTGTACATGATTTGGAGCTGGCTGCTATAGTTCATGCTCTGAAGATTTGGAGGCACTACTTGTGTGGTGTGTCTTGTGAGGTATTCACCGATCATCGCAGTCTTCAGCATTTGTTCAACTAGAAGGATCTTAATTTGAGGTAGCGGAGAAGGCCAATGTAGTGGCCGATGCTTTGAGCCGAAAGGCAGTAAGTATGGGGAGCTTGGCGTACATTCCAGTTGAGGAAAGGCCATTTGCAGTTGATGTTCAGGCCTTGGCCAATCGATTTGTGAGATTATATATTTCGGAGCCTAGTAGGGTGTTGGCTTGTGTGGTTTCTCGGTCTTCTTTATATGACCACATCATAGAGTGCCAGCATGATGATCCGCATTTGCTTATCCTTAAGGACAGGGATAATGCCAGAGACGTGACCATTGGTGATGATGGTTGTGTTGAGGATGTAGGGCCGAATTTGCGTGCCTAATGTGGAAGGGCTTCAGGAGTTGATATTGGTGGAGGCCCATAGCTCGCGATATTCCATTCATCCGGGTGCCGCAAAGATGTATCAAGATCTTAGACAGCACTATTGGTGGCGGAGGATGAAGAAAGATATTGTGGAGTTTGTAGCTCGGTGTCTCAATTGTTAGCATGTGAAATCTGAAAATCAGAGACCGGATGGCTTACATTAGTAGATGGTTATTCCCGAGTGGAAGTGGGAGAGGATCACTATGGATTTTGTTACCGGACTCCCACAAACTTTGAAGAAATTCTACGCTATTTGGGTGATTGTAGACAAGGTGACCAAGTCCACGCACTTCATTCCTATCTGTACTACCTATTCTTCAGAGCGGCTGGCATTCGGGAGATTGTTCGGTTGTATGGTGTCCCAGTTTCTATCATATCAGATAGGGGCACTTAGTTTACTTCCCAGTTTTGGAAGTTGGTTCAGCGAGAGTTGGGCACTCAGGTGCAGTTGAGCACAACTTTTCACCCTCAGACGGACAGGCAGTCCGAGCGCACCATTCAGATATTAGAGGATATGCTACGCGCCTGTGTTATCGATTTCGGAGGGTCATAGGATCGGTTTCTACCGCTTGCAGAGTTTGCCTACAACAACAGCTTCCAGTCGAGCATTCAGATGGTCCGTATGAGGCTTTATATGGGTGGCGTTGTAGATCTCCAGTTGGTTAGTTCGAGCCCGGCGAGGCTAGGCTATTGGGGACAAATTTTGTCCAGGATGCATTAGAGAAGGTGAAGGTGATTCAGGATAGACTCCGTACAGCGCATTCAAGACAGAAGAGTTATGCGGACAGGAAGGTTCGAGATGTATCCTACATGGTTGGTGTGAAGGTCCTGCTGAAGGTTTCACCCACAAAGGGTGCTATGAGATTCGGAAAGAAAGGGAAATTGTTTCCGCGGTTCATTGGGCCTAGGTGGCTTATGAGCTTGCCTTGCCACCCAGCTTGTCGAGCGTGCATCTATTTTTTCATGTTTCTACGCTCCGGAAGTATATTGCAGACCCGTCCCATGTTCTGGATTTCAGTACGGTTCAATTGGAGGGTGATTTGACTTATAATGTAGAGAGCCAGCAGCCATTTTGGATCGTTAGGTTCAGAAGTTGAGGTCAAAGGATGTTGCTTCGGTGAAGGTGAAGTGGAGAGTTCGGCCCGTGAAGGAGGCTACATGGGAGACCGAGCTGGAGATGCGGAGCAGATACCCTCACCTATTTGAGGCTTCAGGTATGTTTCTTGACACGCTCGAGGACGAGCGTTTATTTAAGTTAGGGAGGATGTGACGACCTGACCCGTCGTCTCATGAGTTACCGCTCCGTTTCCTCCATTTTTCTGCTTCTTTATGCTTCATTATCAGTGTCTTGTGTGATCGAGTTGGTTTGGAGTGGATTCAGTAGGAAATGAGATACTTAGTCTCTTAAGGAAGGCTTAGTTTGGAAAAGTCAACCGGATGTAGTTAGAGGGCTCGGATGTGATTTTCGGTGATGCGGTTAGTGTCGGGGGATGATTTGTGACTCAGGAGTGTGATCGGAAGTGGTTTTGGAGGTTCGGTGTAGAATTAGGCTGGAATTGGCGAACTTAGTATTTTGGCGATTTCCGGTTGATAGGTGAGATTTTGATCCGAGGGTCGGAATGGAATTTCGAGAGTTGGGATGTGAGCGTAAAATTTCAGGTCATTCGGAGGTGATTTGGTGGGGTTTTTGATCAAATGCGTGTTTCGGAAGTTTTAGAAGAACTTAGGCTTGAATTCGATGTAAATTAATGGTTTTAGCGTTGTTTGAGGTGTTTTGATGATTGGAGCAAGTTTGAATGATGTTTTAGGATGCGTTGGTACTTTTGGTTGAGATCCCGGAGGCCTCGGGGTGATTTCAGATGGCTAACGGGGAGTTTTGAGCCTTATGTGTTGCAGGTTTTCCTATTGCTCCAGGTATTTTCGCACTTGCGGTTTGGGGACCGCAGGTGCGGTCTCGCAGATGCGTAAGAGAGGGGCGCAGGTGCGGTCTTATGAAGGCACGTCAGGAACCGCAGATGCGAAGTGGGGACCGCATCTGCGGAGTCGCAGATGCGACAAGTTGACCGCAGATGCGGGATTTGGGCTTTAAGTGAATTTCCGCAGATGCGGAGGCTGTGACCACAGAAGCGGTACCGCATAAGCGCATTTTAAGATCGCAGGTGCGGTTTCAACTGGCAGATGCATATTCTTATTCGTGAATTTTGAACGGTTTGTTCATTTTAACTTGGACTTGGAGGATTGTGGGCGAATTTAAAAAGGGATTTCAAGGAGCTTCGATAATAAGGTAAGGATTTTCGGACCCAAAACACGATTCTATGGTGCTATTTCATGAATTAGGACTGGAAATTTAAGGAATTAATAGATAAAAATGGTGGTTTAGGGCTTGAACTTAAGAGAGCGAAAATTGAGGATTTGCAGGGTCAATTGAACTCTGAATCTTGTGTTTTTTATATGTATAAACTCGCAGGGAGATAAGGAGTCTAATGATGTGAAAATTTTTGAATTTCGAGAAGTGAGCCCGGGGCTTGGGTTTTGCTAATTTCGAGAATTTTGATATTTTTCAATGGTTTTCGATTGGGTATTGTTTCCTAAGCATATTGTGACGTATTCGTTGTGGTTTTGGTCAGATTTGACGTGCGAGGAGGCCGATTTGAGAGGCAAGGGCATAGAGAGCTAGAGTTTTAACCGGCTTGAGGTGAGTAATGATTGGTGCTATGTTGAAACCCCGGATTAGCACAACATAGTGCTATGTTGAGGTGAGACACACGTTGTATGATGAGCGTGGGGTCCTTTACTACTAGGAACTGTGACTTTGTCCATCCCGATTGGTGATTTTTACCGTATTTTGACTGTGATTTAATTATTATCATTATGATCTGGGCTAGTTGCCATGTGGGCCTTGAGCCGACCTGTAGAACCCTTAGAGGCATTTTTACTGATTATCCTCACTTTACTTGTTAAAAATCATACCCTCAGTCATGTTTCTAACTGTTTAATACAATATGAACTGGTTGTTGAAATGCTAATCCTAAATGAAAGTAATATGTGGCCTGAGATCCCTATATTATATTAGTATGCCCGAGAGGCTGTGTTTATATTGACTGAGAGGGGTTAAGAACCCAATAGTGAGGATATTTTATATGTTATAGATCGAGTTGCGCGCCGCAGCAATATATTTATATGGATCGAGCTTCACGACGCAGCAAATGTATATTTATATATGCATGGATCAGGCTGCGCGCCGCAGCAATATAGCGCTTGGGCTGTAGCAGCCCCTCCAGAGTCTGCACACCCCCAGAGCGCAGTCGACTATTGTTATGGATCGGGCTGCACGCCGCAGCGGTATATTTATGATTTCGGTTATTGTGAATCGTAAATGAATGAGTACTGAGGAAAAGTAATAAATAAATGAACAATATGCTCGAGGAGTGGATTTTATAACTTGTTAAGTTACCCGTTCTACCTGGTTTTAAGGAACTTCACCTGTCGTTAACCACCCGAAACACACCCGAGGCCCTCGGGACCTCAACCAAATATGCCAACCAATCCTAAAACATCATTCAAAATTGTTCCAACCTTCGGAACGCCCAAAACAACATCAAAACGCCAATTTTTCATCGAATTCAAGCCTAAGAATTTCAAAAACTCTCAAATCACGTTTTCGATAAGAAAGTCAAACAAACCTCGTCCGAATGACCTAAAATTTTGCACACACGTCATATTCAACACTACGGAGCTACTCCAACTTCCGGAATTCCATTCCGACCCTCGGATCAAAATCTAACTATCGAGCCCGAAATTTCAAAAATTCAACTTTCAGCATTGACTGAGAGGGGTTAAGAACCCAATAGTGAGGATATTTTATATGTTATGGATCGGGCTGAACGCCGCAACAATATATTTATATGGATCGGGCTTCACGACGCAGCAAATGTATATTTATATATGCATGGATCAGGCTGCGCGCCGCAGCAATATAGCGCTTGGGCTGTAGCAGCCCCTCCGGAGTCTGCACACTCCAGTGAGCGCAGTCGACTATTGTTATGGATCGGGCTGCACGCCACAGCGGTATATTTATGATTTCAGTTATTGTGAATAGTAAATGAGTGAGTACTGAGGAAAAGTAATAAATAAATGAACAATATGCTCGAGGAGTGGATTTTATACTTGATTAATACTTGTTAAGCTACCCGTTCTACCTGGTTTTAAGGAACTTCACCTGCCGTTAACCACCCGAGGCCCTCGGGACCTCAACCAAACATGCCAACCAATCCTAAAATATCATTCAAACTTGTTCCAACCTTCGGAACGCCCAAAACAACATCAAAACACCAATTTTTCATCGGATTCAAGCCTAAGAATTTCAAAAACTCTCAAATCACATTTTCGATCAGAAAGTCGGACAAACCTCGTCCGAATGACCTAAAATTTTGCACACACGTCATATTCAACACTACGGAGCTACTCCAACTTTCGGAATTCTATTCTGACCCTCAGATCAAAATCTCACTATCTAGCCCGAAATTTCAAAAATTCAACTTTCGGCATTTCAAGCCTAAATTAGCTACGGACCTCCAAAACACAATCCGAACGTGCGCCTAGGACCAAAATCACCATTCAAAGCTGTTGGAATCATCAAAAATTCATTCCGGGGTCGTTTACTCAAAAGTTCAAATTCCGGTCAAATTCTCACCGCTAAACCCCCAAAACTAGATTCCTTCTCCAAATTTGACTCTGAATCATTCGATAACTGAATTCAACCATGCACGTCAATACTCGTATTATGAAGCTATTCCAGCCCTTATGCCGCTGAACGGAGCTTAATTTTTCAAAACGACCAATCGGGTCGTTACAGGATACAATATGTATACAAGTTTTATACATCGCATAACAATACATATACAACTTTTATATTAAATCTAGGCATATTACATAGCCAAATACTTAAACTATCAAAGAAAATCCACTTGAACACCTCAACTAAGTCATATTCCATCAAAACACTTTTACTGCACCAGTTTAACACAAAACATTGACATGACAAAAAAATTGTAGTTCACGGCTCTTATGTGCGTGATTGGATCTGATTTAATATTTTCCTTTTCTTTTTATATTCTTCCCCCCCAAAGTTCATCACCACCCTCTCTCCCCTCCTCCACGATTCCCCTTCCTCCTCCACTGTCATGAAGAAAAATAATAGGAAAACCTTCCAAATATTGTAGGAATTTCGCTGGTACATAAAAAGAGAAAATTATTGGCCCCTCCATTTATGTTGCTCTGTTCGATGATGAGTTTGGGTAACATCAGTTTGAAATTCTTTTTACCCGGTTCTTCAAAAATTTGAAGCTTTAAAAAAAATTAAAATGACAATATCAGTTAAAGATTAAACTTGAAACTTAAAAGCTCTATTAACACCCACTCGAGTTCAAAACTTTAAATTTCGAATTGAAGAATTTGGAGGTTGTGTTTTCATTCCCACTTGATTTGTTCTTGTAAAAGAGAAAGTAAACAAGAAAATAGAAAAAAGAAATGATTCTTCTTCCATTGTCGTTTTTTTTTCTTTTGCTGACTTGGCTCTTTATTTTAAATTTCGTGTCAGTGGCAAGTAGCATTCACACACTTAGCCTTGCTTAGAGTTGTCAAAATTGTGTTTAAGTGGAATAGAGGAAATATAGTTGAAGTGCTTAAATGAAATATAGCTAAGTTGAGGTGTCCATATGAATTTTGGCGCTAAATTAAAGGTGCCGCATATGGGTTTGGTCAAAAATGTAAGACAATCATCATGCATGCATGTGTGTGTATATATATATATATATATATATATATATATATATATATATATATATTCTTTATGTAGCGAAATGGTCGATTCCATCGATTATAATCGAAAAGAAGACTCACAAGAGGCTGTTAAAACCAGAAGAGGTCTTTATTTTCACAAGAGGCTATTGAAACCAGAAGAGGTCTTTATATATATATATATATATATATATATATATTGTATAATTGCGTATATGCAATATTCAATAAAAAATTATAATACAAATACCATCTAGTCACCCCATTAAACCCAAAACCCACTGCTGATACCCACTTCTAAAGACTTCACTCACAACATTATGATCTAAAGAAGAAGAAGAAGAAGAATATACATGAGATCTTCTAACTACATAGGAATCGTAATCCTTAAGAACACTCCGCAGGAGATAACCCACCTGGTTTGCCTCAATTTAGTATTTCAACACATCTTCCACCATCATACACATAACACAACCAGGTGATACGAAAATATTCTTCATGCACCCATAATTCGGACTACACATCAAGCCACAATAGGAATCGAATCACTTAACAGTCCATCTACTATCCTGCAGACTTCTTCGTCATTACCAAGTCATATAGAAACATTACACAGTACCAACATACTCATTACGTAGCTATCCAGCCGTCATTCCCACAATTAGGGACAATACTGAACATATAAGTCCATAACACCAGCTCACAAAATCAGCACCTTGGTGCTCAAGCCATAAGCAAAGATCCGGCCTCAAGCCCTTCAGACTGGCCCAACATCAAACTCACGGAGATTACATCTCGCCCCCTCGATCGGGGAATCACAAGCCCTTAAGGCACATATATTACTGAGCGCTCACGTGCGCATACAGACGTGTGGAAGGAATTCAAGAGTTATATCTTAAGCTGAATCAAGTACGCACGATAAGAATTCTAAGAAAGTGAAGTTTTCCTAAAGGTTCTGCAGCCTCTCGAGGATAATACAGACGTATCCGTACCGATCTGCGAGACTCTACTAAACCTGCTCATGACTAGTGAGACCTAGTAACCTAGGCTCTGATACCAACTTGTCATGACCCAAATCCCAAACCCGGTCGTGAGGCACCTCTCGTGAAGTCAAGGCCAGCCAATAAAACAAACGCTTCCTTTTAACAGTTATTTAACATCTATAAAGCTAAAACATGATTAGCATAATCAAAAGCGCGGAAAACAACGATAACAATAGGGAACCATCCCGTCACAGCCCGACATCGGGGTGTCACTAGTCATGACCTACTACAGAATTCACTAAAGTACTACAATTCCAGAAATAGGAACAAAGTCTAAAAATAACATGAATAACAGAAAATAAAGGAGAAGATCCGGTGCAGCGGATGCTGGCGGTCACCTGGCTCAACTATGCTAGCAAATCTTCAGTCAACTCAAAACCCGCTACCGGGTGATCGAGTACATGCGTCTGCACACGAGGTGCAGGGAGTAAAGTGAGTACTCCAACTCAGTGAGTAATAAAAGTAAATAACAACTGAGCGATAAGAAAACACGTAAAACATATCGTCATGCTGTATAGAAGCAGAGAAGAACCTTTAAACGGAGAAAAATTAGTGAAAACCGTAAAAATCTTTAGAAGTATCTTGGCTCAGTTTTAAACCTCTTTTAAAAATGATCTTTTCAACAGTTGCAAAATAATTTCA
>MU753899.1:48156-74302 GCA_026770625.1 Nicotiana glauca
CATTGTTACCACTATTTCAAGTCACATCATACAGTGTCATTGTACCACCGTTTCAAGTCACTGCTGCGGCGCGCAGCCCGATCCATGCACAGTCTAGAAAAAATTATACGCCCCTTGGGTATTTATAAAACAGTAGTTCTCAGCCCGAAATAATATTTAATATATCATTTGAGTTTTTAAAAACTTAGAAATTCGGAGTTTACAAAACAGTATTTAAAATCTTGGACTGAAACCAAATTATATGCAAGATATACAAAAAATAGAAATCTCAATCCCCGAAGGATTCACATAGTTGGCACAAAGCCCAAACATGGCAGTCAGCCCAAATTATGATGATAACAAGTAGTTTCAATCAAATACGCAGTAAAATAAACAACCGGAACTGACCAAGTCACAATCCCCAATGGTGCTCTACCCCACGCTCATATCCGGCGTGCAAGTCACCTCAATACAGCACTATGATGTGCAAATCCGGGGGTTCAAACCCTCATGATATCATTTACAAGTATTACTCACCTCGAACCGGTGAAATTCCTCGCTCGCGACGCCTTTGCCCCTCAAATTGGCCTCCACGCGCGTCGAATCTAACCAAAATTAGAGCGAATACATTACCATATGCTAAGGGAACAATACCCAATCGAAAACAATCGAAAAATATCAAAAATCTCAAAACAAGCAAAACCCGAGCCCCGGGCTCGCTTCTCAAAAAATTACGAAACTTATATTACCGGATTCCTCGTCTTGCCACGAGTCCATACATACCAAGAACTCTCAAATCCGAGCTCAAATGACCTATCAAATCCCAATTTGAAATATCAAAAATTCAAGCCCTAGCTTTACCCCTTTTTAATGAATTTCAACCAATTTCCATGTTAAATCTGCTTTAAAGTTGAATAATTAGACCCAGGAACTTACCTCTAATCATTCTCCTTTGAATCCCTCTTCAAAATCGTCTCAAGGCTCTCAAAATCGCTCCACAATGGAGGAAAAATAACATAAGCTCGCGGATGAATTAATGATATAAACCCTTCTACCACAGCGATTTTTTTCGCTTCTGCGGCCAAAAATCCGCTTATGCGGTTCACACTTAAAAGCCCCCTCTCCGCCTTTGCGACTTGAACTCCGCTTCTGCGGTTCACCCAGGACCGCTTCTGCGGTTAGATTTCCGCTCATGCGGACCAAGTTTTGCTTCTGCGGACTTTCTCAGCCCATACCAAAATCGCTTCTGCGACCTGCACGGCGCATCTGCGGAACCGCCTATGCGGTCCCTTTTCCGCAGATGCGGAAATGACAGAACCAGCAAAACCAGACCATACAACAAACTCCAAACTCTCCGTTTAACCACCCGAATTTACCCCGAGGCCCCCGGGACCTCAACCAAAAGCACAAACATGATCTATTACCTTATTCAAACTTGCTCGAACCATCAAAACACTATCGTTAACATCAAAATCATCAAATTTCACCAAATCAAAGCCTAAGTTCTTCAAGAACTTCCGAAATGCACTTTCGATCAAAAACCCAACCAAACGATGTCCGAATGACCTGAAAATCTGCACACACATCCTCGGAATTCCATTCCGACCCTCGGATCAAAATCTCACCTATCAACCGGATTTTGCCAAAATACTAACTTCGCCAATTCAAGCCTAATTCTACACCGGGCCTCCAAAATCAATTCCGATCGCACTCCTAAGTCACAAATCACTTTCCGAAGCTAACCAAATCACCGAAAATCACATCTGAGCCTTATAACTCATAAGTCAACGTCCAGTTGACTTTTCCAACTTAAGCTTTCCTTGAAGAGACTAAGTGTCTCATTTCTTATCAAAATCAATCCAAATCAACTCTAACACACCACATACCGATAATGAAACATGAAGAAATAATAAACGGGAAAAACAGGGCAGTAACGCAGGAGACGACGGGTCGGATCGTCACAATCATAAAGTCTTATATCCTTAAAGAAAATTTCCTAACCACCAATAAAACACCATTTAGAAATCAAAAGCTTTTTTAGAAAATCTTGCGACTTCTACAGCTTGACTAGTATCATGCATCGTAACGTTGTTCGAGTAAATCCTTTTAAAAAAAATGAATTAAAATTTTTGTGATTTTTCTAGATTCTCAAACCGATGACAGTAGTTTGAGAAGATGAACCATGATATGTATAACATAAAATTTTTATGCAATATATAAATTGATTATACACTCATGATACACAAACACACTCTGGATATACTCAATATACACTTTAAATACATAAATACAGTCAGGATACACTTAATATATATAAAGAATACATTTTTAGAACTTAGGATACGATGTATATACATTTTTATACGATACAAAAAAATATATATACAACTTTTATCCAAAAATATAATACAATTATCTTGCATGTATAACTTTATACGTGATCTTTTTCCAAGTAAAAGCGATATGTATACAATTTTTATATATTATATAAATAGAATATACACTCATGTTATACAGACACACCCAGGATACACTTATACACTTTGGATTTAAAAATATACTCAGCATACACTTAATATATATACAACTTTTATCCAAAAATATAATATAATTATCTTGCATGTATAACTTTATACGTGATCTTTTTCCAAGGAAAAGCGATATGTATACAATTTTTATATATTATATAAATAGAATATACACTCATGTTATACAGACACACCCAGGATATACTTATACACTTTGGATTTAAAAATATACTCAGCATACACTTAATATACACTAAAAATACATTGCCAAACTTAGGATACAATATATATACAAGTTTTATACATCGCATAACAATACATATACAACTTTTATACAAAAATTTAATACAATTATCATGCATGAATAGTTTTACATGTATATATCTGTATATATTGTATGATTGCGTGTATGCAATATTCAATAAAAAATTATAATACAAATACCATCTAATTACCCCATTAAACCAAAAACCCACTGCTGATACCCACTTCTAAAGACCTTCACTCACAACATTATGATCTAAAAAAGAAATCACCTGTATAAAAAAGAATAACTTGTTGAGCTATCAAAAAGTCTTATACTCTTAAAGAAATTTTCCTAACCACCAATAAAACACCATCAGAAATCAAAAGCTTGACTAGAAAATCTTGCGACTTCTGCTGCCGATAGTATCATGCATCGTGACGTTGGTCAAGTAAATACTTTTAAAAATTGAATTAAATTTTTTGTGATTTTCTAGATTTTCAAACCGATGACAGTAGTTTGAGAAGAAGAACCATGATATACAAACATACAAATTTTTATACAATATATAAATTGATTATACACTCATGATATACAAACATACAATTTTTATACAATATATAAATTGATTATACACTCATGATATACAAAGTCACAAACACACTCTGGATATATTCAATATACACTTTAAATACATAAATACACTTAGGATACACTTAATATATGTTAAGAATACATTTTCAAAACTTAGGATACGATGTATATGTTTTTTAATACGTTATAACAATATATACACAACTTTTATACAACAATGTAATACAATTATCTTGCATTTATAACTTTATACGTGATCTTTTTCCAAGTAATAGCGATATGTATATAATTTTTATATATTATACAAATAGAATATACACTCATGATATACAGACACACCCAGGATTCACTTAATATACACTTTGGATATAAAAATATACTCAGCATACACAAGATATACACTAAGAATACGGTGCGAAACTTAGGATATAATATATATACAAGTTTTATACATCAAATAACAATACATATACAACTTTTATACAAAAATGTAATACAATTATCATGCATGTATAACTTTATTTATATTTACATGTATATATATCTTTATATATTGTATAATTGCGTATATGCAATATTCAATAAAAATTTATAATACAAAACCCAAACGATCTTCACTCACAAAACCATCTAGTCACCCCATTAAACCCAAAACCCAATGCTGATACCCACTTCAAACGATCTTCACTCACAAAATACAAGAAGAAGAAGAAGAAGAAGAAGAAGAAGAAGAAGAAGAAGAAGAGGAAGAGGACGAAGAGGAAGAGGACGAAGAGGAAGAGGAAGAAGAGGAGGAAGAAGAAGAAGAAGAGGAAAAAGAAGAAGAAGAAGAGAAAAGAAGAAATCACCTGTATAATAAAGAATAACTTATTGAGCTATCATAAAGTCTTATATCCTTAAAGAAATTTTCCTAACCACCAATAAAACACCATCAGAAATCAAAAGCTTGACTAGAAAATCTTGCAACTTCTACTGCCACTCTAGTATCATGCATCGTAACGTTGGTGAGTAAATCCTTTTAAAAATTGAATTAAAAATTTTGTGATTTTTCTATATTCTCAAACCGATGACAGTAGTTTGAGAAAAAGAACCATGATATACAAACATACAATTTTTATATAATATATAAATTGATTATACACTCATGATACACAAATACACTCTGGATATACTCAATATACACTTTAAATACATAAATACCCTCATGATACACTTAATATATATTAAGAATACATTTTCAAAACTTAGGATACGATGTATATACATTTTTATACGTTACCTAACAATATATATACAACTTTATACAAAAATATAATATAATTATCTTGCATGTATAACTTTATACGTGATCTTTTTCAAAGTAAAAGCAATATGTATACAATTTTTATATATTATACATATAGAATATACACTCATGATATACAGAACACCCAGGATACACTTAATATACACTTTGGATATAAAAATATACTCAGCATACACTTAATATACACTAAGAATACATTGTATATATATAAGTTTTATACATCGCATAACACTACATATACAACTTTTATACAAAAATGTAATACAATTATCATGCATGTATAATTTCATTTATATTTACATGTATATATAACTTTATATATTGTATGAAGTATGCAATACAAAATTATAATACATATACCATCTAGTCAACCCATTAAACCCAAAACCCACTGTTGATACCCACTTCAAAAGATCTTCACTCACAAAATACATTATGATCTAAAGAAGAAGAAGAATAAGAGAAAAGAAGAAATCACCTGTATAAAAAAGAATAACTTGCTGAGCTATAATAAAGTCTTATAAATATTATTGGAAGCTCTTATCAAAGGATTTTACCTCTGCTGGCTTTCACTGCCCTTAGAGAAGAAGAGAAGAAAAGCCTTATCCTTAAAGAAATTTTCCTAACCACCAATAAAAAAACATCAGAATTCAAAAGCTTGAGTAGAAAATGTTGCGACTTCTAGTGCCACTAGCATCATGCACCGTAACGTGTCGAGTGAATCCTTTTAATAATTGAATTAAAATTTTTGTGATTTTTCTAGATTCTCAAACCGATGACAGTAGTTTGAGAAGAAGAACCATAATATACAAACATATAATTTTTACACAATATACAAATTGATTATACACTCATGATACACAAACACACTTTGGATATACTCAATATACACTTTAAATACATAAATACACTCAGGATACACTTAATATATATTAGAGAAGGATTTTGATGTCTTGGTGGTATGGGACCCACTTTGAAGACTTGGTGTTACTTAGATTTACAAATTTGTGCCATATTAAAAGGTGACTTAAGAGTCACAAACTTAGAGTTGTGGGGTGCCACGTTGGGGCCCTTTTGGCCTTATCCAAAATCTTAATTTCTTACTTAATCTTCCCGCCAAAATTACTAATTAATTCATTTATCCACATAATTATGAATTCCCTCAAACTACTCAAAATACTACTCACTTTTAACGTATTTTGTATACCTTACTATCATGGCCATGTAGTAGCTTGTACGACAGTAGTCCATAAATATCAGGTATTTTAGCACGGGCTGGATTTTATCCCAAAATTTCCAATTTCGACGAAATTCATTCTCTTCGATTTGCTTACCCTCTCACCTTCACAAATTTACTTATCACTTGTTTGAAATAGCATAATTCTTATAATTTCATTCCCAAACATACATCGATTAACTTACAATGATATTTAAACGTACGAAACTGCGAGATGTAACATTCCATTTCCGAGCTTTCATCAATTTACTTACGGCGTACTTTCACGTACGAAAACGAGGGGTGTAACAAGAATGACCCCTTTCTAAATTTAGAAACATTTTAATTTAAACTTTCAATTTTACGCTTAATGAGAAGCTTTTATAACCACACAAATACTCCGGACCTCTTTTTGACTTGTTTAGGACCAGAAATTTCAAAAGTCTTTATTTTTTCTTAAAGTCCATATCCAATCAAACGGGTTCACAACGGAGGAAGTATTTTCTTAAAGGACGTGTAAAAGAAAAACACGACAGATCATTTGAGAAGGATGGAGTAGTAATAATAAAAGAAAAATTGGCATCCTATAACAAACCATAATAGGAATTGGTAATTTTTTAGCCTTATATAGCCCCAAATAATTGGCATTATATAGCCAGATCCTCTAAAAACCTGCTCTCTTTTATTTTCTCTCTCAAAAAAAAAATTACACGCTTATTTTGGCTTCCCTCCCCCCGTGATGACCCCAAACGGTCATCACTTGTTTTAAATTAAGTTCGATATTTCTAAGGCCTTGAAAACCTCATTTAGAGTCACCTCAATTTGCGTGCACAGTCCGGGCGCATAGCCGGAAAGCTTAAATATGAAAATCTGTAAAAAATAATAAAATTTGGCTAATAAATGAATTAATTTGACTTCGGACAACGTTTTGGGTAAATGCACCCGGACCCGGACCCGAACCCGGACCCGCGATTTGATAGTCCCGAAGGGTCTGTAGGAAAATACGAGACTTGGGCGTATGCCTGGAATTGAATTCCGAAGTCCCAAGTCCGACAAATGAATTTTTAAAGGAAATTATTTTCTAAAATTATTTATGCAAATTCGAAATGATAATTGATTAGAACATGGTGGTATCGGGCTCGTATTTTTGTTCCGGTACCAGGTACAGATCTTATATATGATTTAAGACAATCCTGTAAAATTTGGTGAAAAACGAACGTCGTTTGACGTGATTTGGACCTATATTGCTAAAGTTGATATTTTATGAAGTTTGAGAAAAATCCTTTGATTTTGAGGTTTAATTCGTTGTTTTTGAGGTTATTTTGGCGATTTGATCGCACGGATAAGTTCGTATGATGCTGTTGAGTTAGTACCTATATTTGGTTAGAAGCCCTGAGGGCTCGGGTGTGTTTCGGATGTGTTTCGGAAAATTGTGAACTTAGAAAAAATTGCAGAAAATGTACAACAGGTGCCCAGGCTTGTTGTTCTTCGCGATCCCATAGTCACTCTCGCGATCGCGTAAGGTAAATGAGGAGAGGGGTGATTTTGTTCAATGCGAACGCGAGGGAAGGATCGCGAACGTGGAGCTGGGGGGTTTGATCTACACGAACGCGACCCACGTCCCGCGAACGCATAATGTAAATGGGGGGATGGTTTGGGAACTGAATATTCCTCTGCGCGAACGCGTTCATAGGCCCGCGAACGCGAAGGTCAGGGGGCCAACTCTTCGCAAACGCGTAAGAGGACTCGCGATTGCGTAAGCCTGAGGAAGGCTGCTCTTCGCGAAAGCGGCAAACCCATCACGAACGCGATGAAGGTCTGCCGAGCGATTTAAAACAGTAGCATTACGACATTCATTTTAAAATTTCATAACTTCTTCATCTTAACTCCAAAATGGGCGATTTTTGAAAGAGCATTTCACACAAGTTTGGTAAGTAATCCTAGACTCATTTTCTTCAATTTCAATTAACATCCAATAGATTTCTAGGCTTAAATCATGTGAATAAGGGTAGAAAATTAGGAATTTGGGTAGTGTTAGGTCTTTTTGATTAATTGTGATTTAGACATCATTTTGGGGTCGAATTCTAGAAATAATTATATATTTGGGTTCGTGGGTGAATGGATAATTTGATTTTGGTCCGAACCTCGTGTTTTGACCAAGCGGGCCCGGGGTAGATTTTTGGGTTTTTGGGAAGAATGCCTAGAAAGCTATAATTAGGCTTTGGAATTGAATTGTTTAGCATTTATTGATGTTATTAAACCGATTATGCATAGATACAATTGTGTTGAGCCAAATTCGAAAGGAAAGGTGATTTTTGAGGATTAAGTTGGCCGTGGAAGTTCGAGGTAAGTGTTCGGTCTAACCTTAGCTTGAGGGATTAGGAGTTGAGTCCTATTTGCTATTTGCTTCTTGTTGAGTACGACGTATAGGCATGGTGACGAGTATCTATACGTTGGTGTCGAGCATGATCGTGAGTCCTAAATTGATACTTGTTGTGTTCTTAAATCATTCTACGAATGCTTTAGTGGGTGAACTCTTAATAATGAGTAAAGACTTAGTTTATTTTCGTGGAAGTTACCTATGATTGAGAAATGGTGATAAATGAGATGAGTAGGAGTTGACTTAAGATTGGTTATAGCTGATTCTCCCATGCCGGGACGTATATACTGCAATGTTGAATTCCTTTGCCGGGATAGTGTAGTTTATTGTAGATCCCTTGCCGGGACTGTTATCATGATCACTATTGACTGTATATTTGGAACGGGTTGCGTGTCGCATCAGATATTATATTGGATAGGGTTGCACGCCGCAAGAGATATTATATTGGATTGGGTTGCACGCCGCAACAGATATTATATTGGATCGGGTTGTACGCCGCAACAGATATTATATTGGATCCGGTTGCGCGCCGCAACAGTATTGTTATTGTGTTGCTGTATATATTGGATTGTCCTTTCGTATTTTACTAAGTTCTGTTGGATTTGATATGTTTCCCCGAAGCATGTACCCCCTTTCTCAATTTGCGTGCACAGTCCGGGCGTGTAGCCGGAAAGCTTAAATATGAAAATTTGTGAAAAATGATAAGTTTTGATTATAATATGAGTTAATTTGACTTCGATCAATATTTTGGGTAAACGGACCCGGACCCGGATCCGGACCCGTGATTTGATGGTCCCAGAGGGTCCGTAGGAAAATATGGAACTTGGGTGTATGACCGGAATCGAATTCCGAGGTCCCAAACCCGAGAAATGAATTTTTGAAGTAAAATTATTTTTTGAAATTTGAAATGATATTTGATTAAAACATGTTGGTATCGGGCCCGTATTTTGGCTCCGGCGCCCGATAAAAGTTTTATATATGGTTTAAGTTATTCCTCTGAAATTTGGTTGAAAACGGACGTCGTTTGACGTGATTCGGACTTGAATTGCTAAAATTGATGTTTTAAGAAGTTTGAGAAAAATGCTTTAATTTTGAGGTTTAATTTATTGATAGTGATGTTATTTTTGCGATTTGATCGCACGGATAGGTTCGTATGATGTTGTTAAGTTAGTACCTATGTTTGGTTAGGAGCCCCGAGGGTTCGGGTGTGTTTCGGGAGGTTTTGAACTTAAGAAAAATTGCAGAACTGTTATCTGCTGGTGTCCAGTCTTTTGTTCTATGCGATCGCATAGCTAAGTCCGCGATCGCATAGTGTAAATTTTTAGGGTTCAGTTATGTTCTATGCAATCGCATAGTGCCTCACGCGATATCATAGTGTTAAGTCTGAGAGGTCCTATATTTTGCTCTACGCGATCGCATTACTCCCTTTGCGATCGCAATATGTTAGCCCAGCCTTCATTATTTCCTCTATGCGATCGCATAGTGTTATTCGCGATCGCAGAGCCCTGTCCCATTTACTCTATGCGATCGCACTCCTTTGTCCGCGATCGCATAGAACATTTTCGCCCAATGATTTAAAAGACCAAAAACAGAATCCATTACGGGATTTTCATAAAAACTCATAAACCCCTTCTTCTCCAAAGCTCTTAGGCGATTTTTGAAGCATTCTTTCACCACAATCTCTTGGTGTAAGTAATCTTTAACTAGTTTTCTTCCATTTTCATCAAAATCTATTAGATTTCTAGGCCTAGAACATGTAATTAAGGGTAGAAAACTAGGGAATTGGGTAGAGTTAGGCCTTTTTGATTAATTTGTGATTTAGACCTCATTTTGGGGTCGAATTATAGAAATAATTATATATTTGGGCTCATGGGTGAATGGGTGATTTGATTTTGGTCCGGACCTCGTGTTTTGACCAAGCGGGCCCGGGGTCAATTTTTGGGTTTTTGGGAAGAATGATTAGAAAGCTATAATTAAACATTGGAATTAGATTGTTTAGCATTTATTGATGTTATTAAGTTGATTATGTATCGATTCGATTGGATTGGAGTCGAATTTGAATGGAAAAGCGGTGATTGAGGCTTGAGTTGGTCGTGGAAGTTCGAGGTAAGTGTTTGATCTAACCTTAGCTTGAGGGATTAAGAGTTGAGTCTTCTTTGCTATGTGGAAATTGTTGAGTATGACGTATAGGCATGGTGACGAGTATCTATATGTTGATGTCTAGCATGCCCGTGAGTCTTTATATTGTGATTATCATGACTTCGTTGTATCTTTCATGCCTTGGTGATGGTTTCCAATTGTTGTATAAAGTTTGTGGAAAGAATTGTGACCTATGAACATTTAAGGAGCGTTGGCTCAAGTTGTGTAACGAATTGTGAAAGCTTAAGTGATAATTGAGTCTCTAGAGCATTGGCTCGAGTTATGAAGTGAATTGTGAAGTAAAAAGTGAGAAAGAAAGGAAGTTATTATGTTGATACCCTTTGCCATGCTATTATTGATTTATTGGTTATTTCCTTTGCCGGGATGTTGATATTACTAATGTTGTTCCCTTGCCGGGATTTATTTGTTGAATTGTTGCTCCCTTGCCAGGATTTATTTGTTGAATTGTTGCTCCCTTGCCTGGATCTTTATTATAATTTCATTTATTTCATTGCCCTGTTGTTTGTGATTGTTGTTTGGGTGAGGAAGAGAGTTAAAGCACGAAGAGTGATGCCGTGCATTGTTTGTTTTGTGAGGAAAGAGTGTAAAGTATGAAGGGTGATGCTGTGCTGCACGATGTACCATTCCGTGCCTAATTATATGGATTTCATGGTGAGGAAAAGTGTAAAGCACGAAGGGTAATGCCGTGCCGCACTATGTACCATTCCATGACTATTATATTGATTCTTATGGTGAGGACGAGAGTAAAGGCACGAAGGGTGATACCGTGCACTTGTCCTTGATTTCCCTGATTCTTCCTGATAATTGAGTTATGTTGTCCTTTACGTCTATTTACTAGTTTTCTGTTGTTATTTGATCTTATTTCGAGGTTATAGATTCCCTTATCCTATTTGCCTTGTAATTGTTGTTTGGGTGAGGAAGAGCGTAAAGCACGAAGGATGATGTTGTGTATTGTTTTGGTGAGAGAGAGTAAAAGCACGAAGGGTGATGCCGTGCACTTGTCTTTGATTTTCTAAATTTTATTGATAATTGTGTTACTGTTTCTCTACACTAAATTGCTGGCTTCCTGTTGATACTTGTTGTACCCCGCAGTATGATTTCCCCTTCCTATTGTCAATTAAACAGTGGTGATCCTCATATTTAATTGTTGCTCTTCTGTTACTATTCGGTGTTTCCCTGCAGCATGTTTCCCCCCTCCCATACTTGACTGTATATGACTGTTTCATTCTCTACTTCTTTTTCGCTATATATTATATAATTGCACATGCTTATTTGGTGGTTTGGTCCTAGCCTCGTCACTACTTCGCCGGGATTAGGCTAGGCACTTACCAGCACATGGGGTCGGTTGTGCTGATACTACACTCTGCACTCTTTTGTGCAGACCCCAGTGTTGTAGATTTCGGACTATAGTGAGATTGCTGGATCTTATTCGTCAGGCGATCCGAGGTAGCCCTGCAGGTGTTCGTAGGCCCTGAAGTCTCCTTCTATCTAATTTCCTGTTTCTTACATGTATTTCCAGAGACGGTGTTGTATTTAATTCTTTCGGGCCTTTATTTGTTGAATTCTTAGACCATCTGTGAAACTGTGACACCAGTTCTGGGTAGTTGAGACTCAAATAGTTGTATTCGATATTCATGTACAGGTGGTTTATTGTTACCTTCCGCTAAATTTCATACTCCGTTGTTATTTCATCGTTTATTTCCCAGTTAATTTAATTTACCACGACGAATACATCACAATAAGCTAAGGAAACATAACCCAATCGAAAAGAATCGAAAAACATCGAAAATCACGAAATTTTAAACCCCGAGCGCCGGGCCCACTTCTCGAATTCCAGAAAATTTTACATCAACGGATTTCTTATCTCGCCACGAGTCTATACATATCAAGAACTCCCAAATCCGAGCTCAAATGACCCATCAAAACTCAATTTGAAATACCAAAGCTCAAGCCCTAGTTCTTCCCCCTTTTTGATAAATTTCATGAATTTCTAGGTTGATTCTACCATTAAATCATGTATTTAGGTCATAGAACTCACCTCCAATCAATCCCAGTCAAAATCCCCTTCAATTCTCGTCCAAAAGCTCTCAAGGATATACCACATCTGTGGTTTCCGCTTCTGCAGAGCTTCACTGTTGCCCAGAACCGCTTCTGCGGTCTAAATCCGCTTCTGCGGACACCACTTCTGCGGTCAACCGTCCGCTTTTGCGGAAACTCTCTACGACCAACGTCCACTTCTGCGAAGCCTTTACTGCATCTGCAGCTTCCCCATCCGCATCTGCAGAACTCAGGCTCCCTATCACCTCTCGCACCTGCGACCCCTTTTTCGCATTTGCGGGACCACATCTGCAGTCCCTTTTCCGCAGATGCGGAAATACCAGAACCAGCAAATCTCAGCAATAACACAAATCCAAAATTTATCACGATGGCCATCCGAAATCACCCCGAGGCCCCCGAAGCCTCAACCAAAAGTGCCAATCCATCCTAAAACATCATTCAAACTTGCTCCAATCATCAAAACACCTCCACCAACACCAAAACCATCAAATTACATCGGATTCAAGCCTAAGTTCTTCTAAAACTTCCTAAACACACATTTGATTAAAACCAACCAAAACACCTCCGAATGACCTGAAATTTTTCACACACATCCCAAATCACCTAACGAAGCTACAACAACTCTCGGAATTCCATTCCGACCCTCGGATCAAAATCTCACCTATTAACCGGAATTCACCAAAATACTAACTTCGCCAATTCAAGCCTAATTCTACATTGGACCTCCAAAATCAATTCTGATCACGCCCGTAAGTCACAAATCATCCCCCGAAGCTAACCGAATCACCGGAAATCACATCTGAGCCCTCTAACTCATAAGTCAACATCCGGTTGACTTTTCAAAACCAAACATTCTTTAAAGAGACTAAGTGTCTCTTTAAAGATTAACTTCGCCAATTCAAACCAAACATTTCCTACCAAAACCTCTCTGAACCAACTCGATCACATGAGATACGGATAATGAAGCATAAAAAAGCTGTAAACGGGGAAAACGAAGCAGTAACTCACGTGACGACGGGTCGGGTCATCACATCCTCCCCAACTAAAACAAACGCTCGTCCTCGAGCGGGTCAAGAAACATACCTGAAACCTCAAACAGGTGAGGATATCTGCTCCGCATCTCCCGCTCGGTCTCCCAAGTAGCCTCCTCCACGGATCGACCTCTCCACTCCACTTTCACTGAAGCTATATCCTTTGATCTCAACTTTCGAACCTGACAACCCAAAATAGCCACCGGCTCCACATCATAGGTCAAATCATCATCCAACTAAGCATTGCTGAAGTCCAATACATGGGACGGGTCCCCAACATACTTCCGGAGCATAGAAACATGAAATATCGGATACACGCCTGACAAACTGGGTGGCAAGGGAAGCTCATAAGCCACCTCAGCAATACTCCTAAGTGCCTCAAGAGGCCCAATAAACCGCGGACTCAACTTCCCTTTCTTTCCAAACCGCATAATACCCTTCATGGGCGAAACCTTCAGCAAGACCTTCTCACCAACCATATAAGACACATCTCGAACCTTCCGGTCTGCATAACTAATCTGACGCGACTGTGCTGTACGAAGCCTCTCCTAAATCAGCTTCACCTTCTTTAAGGCATCCTGAACCAACTCTGTCCTCAATAGCCTAGTCTCGCCGGGCTCGAACCAACCAACCGGAGGTCTACACCGCCTCCCATACAATGCCTCATACGGAGCCATCTGAATGCTCGATTGATAATTGTTGTTGTAGGCAAATTCTGCAAGCGGTTAGAATTTAACACAGGCACGCAACATGTCCTCCAATATCTGAATAGTACGCTCGGACTGCCCGTCCGTCTGAGGATGAAATGCTGTGCTCAACTCTACCTGCGTACCCAACTCTCGCTGAAATGTCCTCCAGAACTGAGAAGTAAACTGAGTACCTCTATCTGAGATAATAGACACTGGAACACCATGCAATCGAACAATCTCCCCGATAAAGATCCCTGTTAGCCGCTCTGAAGAATAGGTAGTACATACCGGAATGAAGTGCGTGGACTTGGTTAGCCGATCCACAATCACCCAAATCGAATCGAACTTCTTCAAAGTCCAAGGAAGACCACTCACAAAATCCATAGTGACTCTCTCCCACTTCCACTCAGGAATAATCATCCGCTGAAGTACGCCACCCGGTCTCTGATGCTCATATTTCACCTGCTGACAGTTGAGACACCGAGCCACAAATCCTACAATATCTTTGTTCCTTCTTCTCCATCAATAGTGCTGCCTCAAATCCTGATAAATCTTCACGGCACCCGAATGAATGGAATACTGCGAGCTATGGGCCTCCTCCAATACCAACTCACGGAGCCCATCCATATTGGGCACACAAATCCGGCCCTGCATCCTCAACACACCATCCTCACCAATGGTCACGTCTCTAGCATCATCATGCTGGACCCTGTCCTTAAGGACAAACAAATGCGGATCATCATACTTGCGCTCTCTGATGCGATCATATAGGGAAGACAGAGAAACCACACAAGCCAACACCCGACTGGGCTCCGAAATATCTAGTCTCACCAACCGATTGGACAAGGCCTGAACATCAACTGCAAAGGGCCTCTCCCCAACCGGAATATACGCCAAACTCCCCATACTAATTGCCTTTCGGCTCAAAGTATCAGCCACAACATTGGCCTTCCCCCGGTGATACAGAATGGTAATATCATAATCCTTATGTAACTCTAGCCACCTCCGCTACCTCAAATTAAGATCCTTTTGCTTGAACAAATGCTGAAGACTGCGATGATCGGTGAATACCTGACAAGATACACCATACAAGTAGTGCCTCCAAATCTTCAGAGCATGAACTATAGCGGCCAGTTCCAAATCATGTACATGGTAGTTCTTCTCGTGGGGCTTCAACTGACGAGAAGCATAAGCAATAACTCTACCCTCCTGCATTAATACACATCCAATCCCAACTCTTGAAGCATCACAATATACAGTATAAGAACCTGAAGCTGATGACAAAACCAACACTAGAGCTGTGGTCAAAGCTGTCTTGAGCTTCTGAAAGCTCTCTTCGACCATACAAACGGAGCACCCTTCTGAGTCAACTTGGTCATGGGCGATGCTACAGAGGAAAATGCCTGAACAAACCGGCGATAATAACATGCCAAACCAAGGAAACTACAAATCTCTGTGGCTGAGGTTGGTCTAGGACAACTCTGAACCGCCACTATCTTCTTTGGGTCGACCTGAATACCCTCACTGGACACCACGTGCCCCAAGAAAGCCACTGAACTAAGCCAGAACTCACACTTGGAGAACTTTGCATAAAGCTTCTCCTCCCTCAATCTCTGCAATACAACTCGCAGATGTTGTGCGTGCTCCTCCTGACTACGCGAGTACACCAGAATATCATCAATAAAAACAATAACAAACGAATCCAGATAAGGCCGAAATACACTATTCATCAAATGCATGAACGCTGCTGGGGCATTGGTCAGCCCAAAGGACATAACAAGAAACTTATAATGCCCATATCTAGTCCTGAAAGCTGTCTTAATAATATATGAATCCCTGATCATCAACTGGTGATAGCTCGAACGGAGATCAATCTTGGAGAACACCCTCGCTCCCTGAAGCTGGTCAAACAAATCATCAATGCGAGGCAGGGGATACTTGTTCTTCACTGTCACTTTGTTCAATTGCATGTATTCAATGCACATTCTCATGGTGCCATCCTTCTTCTTCACAAACAGAACCGGTGCACCCCACGGTGACGCACTAGGCCGAATGAGCCCCTTATCTAGGAGTTCCTGAAGCTGATCCTTTAATTCTTTCAACTCCGCTGGTGCCATACGATATGGCGGAATGGAAATGGGATGAGTGCCTGGCACCAGGTCAATACCAAAATCAATATCCCTGTCCGAGGGCATGCCCGGTAGGTCTGCAGGAAATACATCGAGAAACTCCCTCACAACTGAAACCGAATCAATGCTAGGAGTCTCGGCTCCAACATCCCTCACAAATGCCAAATATGACAGGCAACCCTTCCCAACCATACGCTGGGCTTTTAAGAATGAAATCACCTTGCTAGGAACATAATCAGTCACACCACGCCACTCGATCCTCGGTACACCCGGTATAGCCAAAGTGACTGTCTTAGCATGACAGTCCAGAATAGCATGACACGGAGATAACCAGTCCATGCCCAAAATAACATCAAAATCCACCATGCTCAATAGCAATAGATCAACTCGGGTCTCCAGACCCCCAATAGTCACCAAGCATGACTGATACACATGGTCTACAACAATAGTATCGCCCACCGGGGTAGATACATGAATAGGTAAAGCAAGACACCCTCAGGAGGACACATAAGAATAGGTGGAACCGGGATCAAATAAGACAAAGGCATCTCTGTGGCAGACTGAAATAATACTTGTAATGACATCATCTAAAGCAATGGCATCCGTCCTACCCTGTAGAGCATAAAAAATGAGCCTGACCACCACCTGATCGACCTGCACCTCTGGGATGACCCCTGGCTGCCCTCACCCCAAGCTGGCAGGGCGGGTGCTGAAGAAACTGGACCAGAAGACAAGGGCTGACCCCTCTGCTGAGATGAGCTAGCAGCACGACGAGGACACTGCCTCCACGTATGCCCAAACTCTCCACACTCATAACAACTCCCAGGTGCTGGAGAATGGGACTGAAGGGAACCTCTCGCCCCGGAGTGGCTAGCTGACGCACACGACCTAAAGAACCCTGAACAGACGGGGCACGAGATGAACTCTGTACTAGAAGAGCGCTGAGTGAAGGCTGACTCTTCTGAGAACCATGATAACCATAACCTGAAGATGTCCCACGATACTCGGGACGGGCCGACTGAGCGGGGCTGAAAGAACGACCCCTACCATGCTGGAATTGGCCCCTCGAAGGAGCGCCACTGAAACTGCCAAAACCTCGAGGCCTCTTGGCCTCCCTCTCCTCTCGATTCTGATGGCGAACCGCCTCAATCTCTCGAGCTATATCAACCACCTCCTCGAATAAAGCACTCGATACTCTCTCTCTAGTAATAAGAACACAGAGATGGTAGTTAAGGCCATCAACAAATCTTCTGATCCGCTCACGATCCGACGCAACCATCCAGACGGCATGACGAGCCAACTATGAAAACCTCATCTCATACTGAGACACAATCATATCTCCCTGCCGTAGCCACTCAAACTGCCTGCGCAGCTCCTCTCTGCGGGACTGCGGTACATACTTCTCCAAGAAGAGAGTCCCAAGTTAAAGGTGCTGCGCTGGCCTACGCCTCTCATACGCCTCCCACCAAGTGAAGGCAACCCTAGTAAACTGAAAGGTGGTAAATGCCACACTACTAGACTCCAGAATCCCTGCTGTACGGAGCATAAGCTGACACCTGTCAAGAAAATCTCGAGGCGACGCTGTTCATCCTCAAGAATAGCTGGAACCCTGAACTCCTGCAATGGTGCAACTGGCTGAGTTGGAGGTGCCTCTGGTGATAGCAACACGATAGGGGATTCAAGAATTACTAAAGGAAAACAAGAAAAATCAAGAAACGTGCGGAAGCTAAAAGAAAATAAAGAAACGAAAAAGGCGAAAATTAAAGATAGATTGAATTCAAGAAAGAGTTTCTTGAATTCAAGAAGTCTATTCTTGAAGTTGAATCCTAACAACAACAATTAGCTAACGAAGAACTAATCGCCTTTGGTAGAGACTTAAAAACAAGAGATAGATTGTGAAACCCGACCCTTTAGAATAACAAGAACAACAATAAGCCTAAACTTATCACCTTTCTTGAATACCTAGAAGTGATCTAAGATTTCGAAAAATGGTTTAATCTTACCACCTTAAGTTGAATCTTGAAGGTTGAAGAATAAATCCAAGAGTAGCCACATACAAGAGTGCAAGAAAAATCTCACAATTTTTATTGATAATAATCTGAATAATCTACCTAAAAACAAAGAAGATACCCCTTTATATAGAGGGGTCACGAAATTAAGGCTAAGAATCAAGGAAATAAAGTCCTAAACTACTTTGGACAACAAGTCCAACTAACTTAGGAAAAGGAAAGTACTAGGAAACAAAAACCAAGTCAATCTTGGAAAGTAATTCCAATAATCTTAGGAAAAGGAAAATGTAACCTTAACTAACTAGGAAAGCAATAAAAATAGTCTCATAATATATGGAAATAAGTCCCAAACCAATCTTGAATAAAATCTTGAAAATCTTGGAAATCTTGAAGGAAATTTGCAAGCAACTTGGCACCAACTTGCACTCAACATGTAGCACGACTATTGTACCATTCTTGGACATCAAGTAAGTCCTTTTTATGCTATAGAAACGTGGCTTTGTATAGGACTTCATGGGCTGCAAGTTTGGGCACATTTTAGGTGCTAAATTGGTCCAACAGGGCCTGATTTGGACCTTCTTCAGAGGACATTCTTGGGATCTAATCCACCTCTTATTGGACATGAATTTGGGCCATAAAATAATTATAACACCTAGGTAAATCATATCCTTTATCCTTAAGCTCTTCCTCCCAACTAATAACTTCTTTGATCGTTCCTGAATTCCAAGTCCAATGACCTTGTTTTTGTAACTTTTTAACTTGAGATCTTATTAAAGGCCCTTTTTTGAGATTCCAAAGCTTCATACTTGTCCTTGAATAGATTTGAGCTTCTTAGGATGCTATCATCTGGAGTCTATAATCCCTGCACTACCTGCTCAGGTGTGCGAGCAACGAGGGTCTGATTGCCTCCCCCAGCCTGCGAAGTAGCTGTTGCTGTGGTGGCTGAAACTGCCTGAGCCAGGCCGGTGCAAACTATCCAAATCTGAGCCAAAGTCTCCTGAAGATCACAATGGGCACAGCTGGTGCCTGAACTGGTGCTGCTGGAGCCTAGTCTTGAGCTGGGGCAACTGGAGGATCCACAGGTGCTGCCCCTACTGCTCTACCTATGCCACGACTACGACCGCGTCCACAGCCTATGGTGGCCTCAATAGGTGGTACAGGTGGTCGTCCTTCACGTCGATAGCTCGTGTCCTCACCATCTGTGAGAGGATAGAATAAAGAGAAATTTAGTACTCGGATCAACAAGTTCGCACGATAAGAATTTCAAGAATGGGAAGTTTTCCTAAAGGTTCTGCAGCCTCCCGAGGATAAGTACAGACGTCTCCGTACCGATCCGCGAGACTCTACTAAACCAGATCATGACTCACAAGACCTAGTAACCTAGGCTCTGATACCAACTTGTCACGGCCCAATTCCCAAATCCGGGCGTGATGGCGCCTCTCGTGAAGACAAGGCCAGCCAGAACAACGCAAACACCTCTTTTAACAATTAATTAACATTAACAAATCCAAAACACGTGTAAAACTGTTATAAATGCGGAAACAATGATAATAGCAAAGGATACCATTCCGACACAGCCCAAACCGGGGTGTCACAAGTCATGAGCTTCTACAGAGTTTGCTATAAGTCTACAAAATATAAAATTCGATACAATAGTCTGAAGAAAATATAAATGAGGTAAGATAGGGGAGACAAAGGGGCTGTGGACGTCAACAGCTACCTTGCAAATCCAACTCGCTGCCTGGTCTGGAAGGAATCAATGCTCAGGTGCGGACTCTGCTATGCCTGAATCTGAACACATGGTGCAGGGAGTAATGTGAGTACTCCGACCTAGTGAGTAATAATAATAAATAATAACCGAAGGCATGAAAACACATAAATGCACAAGGCAATTCTATATCAGGTAGTAAATCGCTTAAAAATAGTAAAACAGTAAGAGTCAAATGCAATCTCCTTTTAAAAACAGGTAAATCAGGTAAAATAACAAGTAAAGAGTGAGTACAAATCTGCCCCTCGGGCCCAGTATCAATTCGCTCAGAACAGTATCAGCCTCTCGGGCCCAGTATCAGTCACTCAACATAGTATCAGCCCCTCGGGTTCACTCTCAGATCATATGGGTACCCGTGCTCACTGTGGGTGTGCAGACTCCGGAGGGGCCCCTTACGGCCCAAGCGCTATATCAACATATGGTGATAGATTTCTCACATCACTCATAAGGCCTGAAAGCCTCCTCACATCACTCACAAGGCCTGAAAGCCTCCTCACATCACTCACAAGGCCTGAAAGCCTTCTCACGGCACTCAAGCCACCTCGTGGCATATAAATGTATCTCAGGCCCTCGGCCTCACTCAGTCCAAAAAATATCATAAGCCCCTCGGGCATCAATGAAATAGTAGTGCTCAGCCCAAACAACAATGGAAATATGATTTAAGTCTCAAAATTCAATTAAAGCGGCCGAGTTTGTAAAACAGTATAATCATTAGGACTGAGTTCAAGTAATGTATCAAAATAGTGAGGAAACAGAGATAAAAGTCCATGAAGAATTCAAGTAGTCGGCATTAAGCCCAAAATATGGCAATAAGCCCAAATCATGATTATAATAAACACATCTTAGTCCAATACGTGGTAAAATATCAAACGGGACGGACCAAGTCACAATCCCCAGTAGTAACAACCCCGCGCTTGCCATTAAGCGCGTGTTTCACCTTAATATAGCACTACGTTTTGCAAATCCGGGGTTTCAAACCCTCAGGATATCATTTACTATCATTACTCACCTCAAGCTGGCCAAAATCCTAGCTCGCTATGCCCTTGCCTCTCGAATCGGCCTCCTCACACGTCGAATCTGATCAAAACCATAACGAATATATCACAATAGGCTAAGGGAACATAACCCAATCGAAAAGAATCGAAAAACATCGAAAATCATGAAATTTGCAAAATCCGAGCCCCGGGCCCACTTCTCGAATTCAAGAAAATTTTAGATCAACGGATTTATTATCTCGCCACGAGTCTACATATCAAGAACTCCCAAATCCGAGCTCAAATGACCCATCAAAACCCAATTTGAAACACCAAAACTCAAGCCCTAGTTCTTCCCCCTTTTTGATAAATTTTCATGAATTTCTAGGTTTATTCCACCATTAAATCATGTATTTAGGTCATATAACTCACCTCCAATCAATTCCAGTCGAAATCCCCTTCAATTCTCGTCCAAAAGCTCTCAAGGATGTTCAAAAATGGTGGAAAAATATCTTAGTTCGCGGAACAAAATGAAACCTTAAAACCCTTTTCTATCCAGACGTCTTCGCATATGCGATCAATATACCGCATCTGCGATTTCCATTTCTGCGGAATTCCTGCGCTTCTGCGTAGCTTCACTATTGCCCAGAACCGCTTCTGCGGTCTAAATCCGCTTCTACGGACACCGCTTCTACGGTCCACCATCTGCTTTTGCAGAAACTCCTCTACGACCAACATCCGCTTCTGCGAAGCCTTTACTGCATCTGCGATACCGCAGATGCGACTTCCCTATCTGCATCTGCGGAACTCAGGCTCCCTTGCACCTCTCGCACCTGCGACCCGCTTTTCGCATCTGCGGTCCCTTTTCCGCAGATGCGGAAATGCTCGAACCAGCAAATCTCAGCAATAACACAAATCCAAAATTCATCCCGATGGCCATTCGAAATCAACCCGAGGCCCCCGGAGCCTACACCAAAAGTGCCATTCCATCCTAAAATATCATTCAAACTTGCTCCAATCATCAAAACACCTCCACCAGCACCAAAACCATCAAATTACATTGGATTCAAGCCTAAGTTCTTCTAAAACTTCCGAAATACGCATTTGATCAAAAACCTGACCAAAACATCTACGAATGACCTGAAATTTTGCACACACATCCCAAATCACCTAACGAAGCTAAATCAACTCTCGGAATTCCATTCCGACCCTCGAATCAAAATCTCACCTATCAATCGGAATTCACCAAAATACTAACTTCGCAAATTCAAGCCTAATTCTACACTGGACTTCCAAAACCAATTCCAATCACGCCCCTAAGTCACAAATCATCCCCCGAAGCTAAACGAATCACCGAAAATCATATCCGAGCCCTCTAACTCATAAGTCAACATCCGGTTGACTTTTCCAAACCAAACCTTCCATAAAGAGACTAAGTGTCTCATTTCCTACCAAAACCACTCCGAACCAATTCGATCACATGAGATACGGATAATGAAGCATATAGAAGCTAAAAACGGGGAAAACAAAGCGGTAACTCACGTGACGACGGGTCGGGTCGTCACATTCGCGATCGCAGAGCCTTGTCCCATTTATTCTATGTGATCGCACTCCTTTGTCCGTGATCGCATAGAGCATTTTCGCCAATGATTTAAAAGACCAAAAACAGAACCCATTACGGGATTTTCATAAAAACTCATAAACCCCTTATTCTCCAAAGCTCTTAGGCGATTTTTGAAGCATTCTTTCACCACAATCTCTTGGGGTAAGTAATCTTTAACTAGTTTTCTTCTATTTTCATCAACATCTATTGGATTTCTAGGCCTAGAACATGGAACTAAGGGTAGAAAATTAGGGATCTGGGTAAAGTTAGGGCTTTTTGATTAATTGTGATTTAGACCTCATTTTGGGGTCGAATTCTGGAAATAATTATATATTTGGGCTCGTGGGTGAATGGGTGATTTGATTTTGGTACGAACCTCGTGTTTTGACCAAGCGGGCCCGGGGTCGATTTTTTGGTTTTGGGGAAGAATGATTGGAAAGCTATAATTAAACATTGGAATTGGATTGTTTAGCATTTATTGATATTATTAAGTTGATTATGTATAGATTCGATTGGATTGGAGTCGAATTTAAAAGGAAAAGCGGTGATTGAGGCTTGAGTTGGACGTGGAAGTTCGAGGTAAGTGTTTGGTCTAACCTTAGCTTGAGGGATTAGGAGTTGAGTCTTATTTGCTATGTGGTAATTTTTGAGTACAACGTATAGGCATGGTGACGAGTCTTTATATTGTGATTATCATGACTTCGTTGTATCTTTCATGCCTTGGTGATGGTTTCCAATTGTTGTACAAACTTTGTGGAAAGAATTGTGACCTATGAACATTTAAGGAGCGTCGACTCAAGTTGTGTAACGAATTATGAAAGTGTAAGTGATAATTGAATCTCTAGAGTATTGGCTCGAGTTATGAAGTGAATTGTGAAGTAAAAAGTGAGAAAGAAAGGAAGTAATATTTTGAACCCTTTGCTGGGCTATTGTTGATTTATTGGTTATTTTCCCTGCCGGGATGTTGATATTACTGATGTTGTACCTTTGCTGGGATTTATTTGTTGAATTGTTGCTCCCTTGCTGGGATCTTTATTACAATTTCATTTATTCCCTTGCACTATTGTTTGTGATTGTTGTTTGGGTGAGGAAGAGAGATAAAGCACGAAGGGTGATACCATGCATTGTTTGTTTTATGAGGAAAGAGTGTAAAACACGAAAGGTGATGCCGTGCCGCACGATGTACCATTCCGTGCCTAATTATATTGATTTCATGGTGAGGAAAGAGTGTAAAGCACGAAGGGTGATGCCGTGCCGCACAATGTACCATTTCGTGCCTATTATATTGATTCTTATGGTGAGGACGAGAGTAAAAGCACGAAGGGTGATGCTGTGCACTTGTCCTTGATTTCCCTGATTCTTGCTGATAATTGAGTTATGTTGTCCTTTAAGTCTATTTACTGGTTTTCTGTTGTTATTTGATCTTATTACGAGGTTATAAATTCCCTTATCCTATTTGCCTTGTGATTGTTATTTGGGTGAGGAAGAGCGTGAAACACGAAGGGTAATGTCGTGAACTTGTCTTTGATTTCCTAAGTTTTATTGATAATGTGTTACGGTTTCTCTACACTAAATTGCTGGCTTTCTGTTGATGCTTGTTGTACCCCGCAGCATGATTTCCCCTTCCTATTTTCAATTAAACTGTGGTCATCCTCATATTTAATTGTTGCTCTTCTGTTACTATTCGGAGATTCCCCGCAACATGTTTTCCCCCTCCCACACTAGTCGTATATGACTGTTTCATTCTGTACTTCTTTTTAGCTGTATGCCTCGTCACTACTTTGCCAGGTTAGGCTAGGCACTTACCAGCACATGGGGTCGGTTGTGCTGATATTACACTCTGCACTCTTTTGTGCAGACCCCAGTGTTGTAGATTTCGGATCGCAGTGAGATTGCTAGATCTCATTCATCAGGCGATCCGAGGTAGTCCTGCAGGCGTTTGCAGGCCCTATCATCTCCTTCTATCTACTTTCCTATTTCTTACATGTATTTCTGGAGACAGTCAGATTTAATTCTTTTGGGCCTTTATTTGTAGAATTCTTAGACCGTCTGTGAAACTGTGACACCAGTTCTGGGTAGTTGAGACTCAAACAGTTGTATTAGATATTCATGTACATGTGGTTTATTGTTTCCTTCCGCTAAATTTCATATTCCGCTGTTATTTCATTGTTTATTTCCATATTAATTTAATTGGTTAAAAAGGAATTAAAAACAAAAGTGTTAATTATTTCTAAGATCGTGGCTTGCCTAGCTTCTACGAGTAGGCGCCATCACGACTCCCGAGGGTGGGAAATCCGGGTCGTGACATTATTCAAATATAATCAGTGTGATTAATAGATAAGGTTGATCTCATATCAGAGAAAATTAGAAGCAAAACTAAGAGAGAAAAAAATATATTTCAACTTCATTTTTCTTCTCTCTATTTTTTTTGGTTGGATTGAATGAGTAGGTGTGATTGAAATTGGTTGAATATTTAAACGAGGTTATATACAAAATTTGAGCAAGATTAGCGAAAACTAAGAGAGAAAAAATATATATTTCAACTTTGGTTTTCTCTTCTCTTCCTTTTTATGGTTGATTTAATGAGTGGTGTGATTGAAATTGGTTGAAAATACCTAAACGAGATTGTATACAAAATTTGAGCAAGATTAGAAGTGATTTAGACTGGTTTCGGGCAAAAAATCAAACCTAAAAATCCAACCGCGACATGTGTATATCACGTTGTATATCGTGTACATCAGTGTACATCACACACAAGTTTTTAAGGACATATGTGTATATCACTTTGTATATCGGTATACAACACAATTTTTTTATGGACACCTGTGTATATCACATTGTATATCGCATATATAACACAAATTTTCATGGATATACACAGATACACATAGTATACATGAGATATCACTGATGTACATAGAGATATACACGGGTTACAATAAGGGATATGTGACGACCCAAATGGTCATCACCTGTTTTAAATAAATTCTGTTCTTCCGAGGCCTTGAAAACCTCATTTAAAGTCATCTTGATTTGCGTGCGCAGTCTGGGCGCATAGCCGAAAAGCTTAAAAATGAAATTCTGTGAAAAATGCTAATTTTGATATTAAAATGAATAAATTTAACTTTGGTCAATTTTTTGGGCAAACAGACCCGGACCCGGACCCGTGATTTGACGGTCCCGGAGGGTCCTTAGGAAAATATGGGACTCGGGCATATGCCCATAATCGAATTCCGAGGTCCCGAGCCCAAGAAATGAATTTTTAAAGGATTTGATGAACAAGGTATTCAGGCCTTATATTGATTCCTTTGTTATCGTCTTCATTGACGACATCTTGATATACTCACGTAGCTTGGGGGAGCACGAGCAGCATTTGAGAGTAGTGCTTCAGACCTTGCGAGAGCAGAAGCTATATGCTAAGTTCTCCATGTGTGAGTTTTGGCTAGAGTCAGTGGCATTCTTGGGGCATGTTGTGTCA
>MU753904.1:9715-45474 GCA_026770625.1 Nicotiana glauca
CTAACTCATAAGTCAACATTCGGTTGACTTTTCCAAACTAACCTTCTAATAAAGAGACTAATTGTCTCCTTTCTAACCGAACTCTATTCGAATTACTTCAAATCCTCCAAACACATATAATGAAACATATAGAAGCATAAAACGGGGAAAACGGGGCGGTAACTCCCGTAACGACGGGCCGGGTCGTTACAGCCCGGGGCTCGGGTTTTGCCAATTTCGGGAATTTCGATATTTTTTGATTGTTTTCAGTTGGGTAATGAGGAGGCCAATTTGATAGGCAAGGGCATAGCGAGCTAGAGCTTTGGCCAGTTTGAGGTGAGTAATGATTATAAATAATGTCTTGAGGGTTTGAAACCCCGGACTTGCACAACATAGTCCTATACTAAGTTGAGACACATGCTGTGTGACGAGCGTGAGGTCTATTACTACTGGGGATTGTGACTTGGTCAGTCCCAAATGATATTTTTACTACATTTTTGATTGAGACTTAATATATTATCATTATGATTTGAGCTAGTTGCCATATTTGGGGCCTTGTGCCGACCTGTAGAACCTTTAGGGGGATTTTGACTGATTTTCCTCACTTTACTTGATAAAAATCATATCCTCAGTCATGTTTCTCACTGTTTAAAACAATATGAACCGGTTTTGAAATGCAATTGTAAATGAAAGAAATATGTGGGCTGAGATCCCTACCTTGTATTATTGTGCTCGAGAGGCTGTGATTATAATAGCTGAGAGGGGTTGAGAACACAATAGTGAGGATATTATATATATGATATGGCTCGGGCTGTACGCCGCAGCAGATGTATACAAATACTTATATGGATCGTGTTGCACGCTGTTGCAAATGTATGTGTATATATATATATGGATCAGGCTACGCGCCAAAACAATATAGCGTTTGGGCTGTAGGAGCCCCTCTGGTGTCTGCACACCCCCAGTGAGTGCAGTCGACTATTATTATGGATCGGGCTGTGCGCCACAACGATATAAGGATCGGGCTACACGCTGCAGCAGTATATTTGTGATTTTGAGTTATTGTGAAGAGGTATTTGAATTGAGCACTGAGGAAAAGGGATAGATAAATGAACAATATGCTCGAGGAGCGGATTGATACTTGATTAATACATGTCAAACTACCTGTTTTACCTGGTTTGAGGAATTTCACTTGATTTCTTCATTATTTGCTGTTTAAATGGTTTTACTGCTTAGATATAGAACTGTTTAGTGCCTTTACGTTATTCCATATTGTCAGTCATTATTTATTATTATTACTCATCAAATCGGAGTACTCACTTTACTCCCTGCACCGTATGTGCAGATCCAGGTATTCCTGAGGTGTACAGCGATCTTTCCTGCTGTTCAGATTTCACCGGAGTTATTGAGGTAGCTGCATGGCGTCCGCAGACCCGGTTTATCCCTCTATCTATATTTCTTTACATTTTTCTTATTTTAGACTATTGAACTCATATAATAGAGGCTCTTGACTTGTGGAACCAGATCAGTGGGATGTTGTAGAGATTTCCATTGTAGTGGTTTCCGCACATTCCATCTTTTATTTCAAACTTCTACTTATATTAAATTGGTATCCATTTTTGCTAATTGGTAATGAACTCTAATAAAAAAAGGTTGTGATATGTTAATTGGTCAGGCTTTCCTAGCATTATGTTGGGCGCCATCACGACTGGGGTTGGGGTCGTGACAATTTGGTATCGGAGCCTAGGTTACTTGGTCTCGTGAGTTATGAGCCGGTTTAGTAGAGTCTCACGAATCGGTACAGAGACGTCTGTATTTATCCCGATTTGGCTCAGATCTTGATAGTTTTCACCGGCCTAGCTCAGGCAGTATCAGGTACTACAACAGTAGCTACTTCACAGGCCGGGGGAGGCAATCAGACCCCTGCTGCTCGCACACCTGAGTAGGTGGTACAGGGATTACAGACATCGGAGGCACCCTCAGCTCAGCCGGTTGCACCGACTTAGGAGTTTGTAGTGCTAGTTATGCCAGATGATGAGCAGCATCGCCTTGAGCGGTTCGGTAGACTCCAGCCTCCGTCATTAAGTAGTGCTGAGGGCGAGGATGCCTAAGGTTTTCTTGACAAGTGGTAGTGGATGCTCCGTACAGTGACGATTCTTAAGAGTAACGGTGTGGCATTTACTGCTTTTCAGTTTACTGGGGCAACCTTCACTTGGTGGGAGGCATATGAGAGGCGTAGGCCGGTTGGTGCAGCTCCCCTTACTTGGTAGGAGTTCTCCACCCTCTTGTTGGAGAAGTATATACCGCAGTCCCGTAGGGAGGAGCTGCGTAGGTAGTTTGAGTGGCTAAAGCAAGGATATATGACCCTGTCTCAGTATAAGGCGAGCTATTCTGAGTTGGCTCGTCATGCCAGTTGGATGGTTATGACCGACCGTGAGAGGATCAGGAGATTTATTGATAGCCTTAACTACCATCTTCGTAACTTGATGACTAGAGAGAGAGTTCTGAGTGTTTCCTTTGAGGAGGTGATTGATATCGCTCATGAGATTGAGACGCCTTACCGATAGGATAGAGATGAGAGGGAGGACAAGAGGCCTCGAGGTTCTAGTAGTTTTAGTGGTGCTCCTTCGAGGGGCCAATTCTAGCATGGTAGAGGCCGTTCTTTCAGGATCGCTCAGTCGGCTCGTCCAATGTATCGTGGGGCATATTCAGGCCGTGGTTATCAGGGTTCTCGGCATGGCCATTCATCACTCAGTGCCCTCCCAGCTCAGAGTTTATCTAGTGCCCTATCAGTCTAGGGTTCTTCTGTGGCAGGTCCTTCTGGTGCCAGAGGTTCCCTTCTGTCACCACCCAATTCCCAAACCCGGCCGTGATGGTGCCTCTCATAAAGACAAGGCTAGCCAACAGAACAACAATGCCTCATTTAACAGTTAATAAACATAAATAAATGAATAATACAACTTAATGGCATTTATAACTGATATTTACCACCCAACAGAACCCAAACGGGGTGTTACAAGTCACGAGCATCTAAAGAAGCCTGAACACAATGACAGAGTCTGTAATTACATGAATCAAATTAAAATCAAGGAAGGGAAAATCAAGTGCCGCGGACGCTGGCGGCCACCTTAATCTGCTACAATAGTGATACCTTCAATCAACTCAAAACCCATTACCGGGTGAATAATACCTGCAACTGTACACGAGGTGCAGGGAGTAAAGCGAATACTCCAGAGGGGCTCCTACAGCCCAAGCGTAATATCATCATAACATTCGCTGCGGCGTGCAGCCCGATCCACACTCAGTCTAGATATATGCATGTAAGCCACACAAACACAGTCAAGTTTATCATTTTCAGTTCCAGTTATTAGGAATTATAGATTAAGTGTTTAAATCTTTAGAAATTTACTAATCATGTTGAGACAGTGTTTAACTCAGGACTAATATCATGAAAAGATGCTAAGCATTATGGAAACAGTGATAATAATCCCTAAGGGATTCAATCAGTTGGCACGAGGCCCAATCACGACAATTAATCCATTTCTATAAGGATATCAACTAAGCTTCAATCAATTAGGTAGTTATTTCATTAAGTGGGACGGAACAAGTCACAATCCCCAATGGTGCTCTACCCCACGCCCATTATCCGGCGTGCAAGTCACCTCAATACAGCACTATGATGTGCAAATTCGAGGTTTCAAACCCTCAGGATATCATTTACAAGTATTACTCACCTCGAACCGGTGAAACCTCTAGCCCGCGACACCTTTTTCCCCTCAAATCGGCCTTCACGTGCGTCGAATCTAACAAAAAACAGAGCGAATACATCACAATATGCCAATGGGACAACACCCAATCGAAAACAATCGAAATATAGCAAAAATCCTAAAACTAGCAAAACTCGAGCCCCGGGCCCGCTTCTCAAAAAATTACAAAACTTACATTACAGGATTCCACGTCTCGCCACGAGTTCATACATACCAAAAACTCCTAAAATTCGAGCTCAAATGACCTATCGAATTCCAATTTGAAATATCAAAAACTCAAGCCCTAATTCATCAATTTAGGCTTAATTCCATAAATGTCTAGGTAGATTTCTCAATAAAAACGAGTTTTAGGTTCAATAATCTTACCTCCAATCATTCCTCCTTGAATCCCTCTTCAAAATTGCCTCAAAGCTCTCAAAGCTTGCTAAAAAATGGAGGAAAATACATAACCTTCGCGGATGAAATGTGACACTTAAAACCCTTATGCCAATAGCTCTTTTCGCTTCTGCGGTCCCGCTACCGCTTATGGGGGACCGCTTCCGTGGCCATAACTCCGCTTATATGGTTTTTCATTAAAACCCCATCAGCCGCTTCTGCGACAATCCTAATTTCTGACCTTTTACTTAGCATCCATTGCTTAACAACTAACATAAAAATCGATCATATATTTTTAAAACCTCATAATTAAATTTAATTGTTATTACCATTTTTACGATAAACATTCATATTTTTCCTATCATTTCTGTGGTGATACTAATATTATCTTCTTTTGTCCTTTTGTTTTCTTGAGCCGAGGGTCTTTTAGAGAATGTAACGACCCGACCAATCGTTTTGAGCTCTAGCGCGTCGTTCAGTAGTTGGAAGTCATGAACAGCTTCATTTCAGGTATATTGACTTGTACAAATAGTCAGAGTCGAATTTCGGGAAATTAGGAGTCAAATTGGAAAGAAACTTTTCATTGCGGCAACCTTAAGTTAAAGAAAATGTCTAAGATTGGAATTTTGAGCAAACGACCTCAGAATTGGGATCTGAAAGTTCCAGCATGTTCGTATGATGATTTCGGACTTGGGCGTATGTCTGGATTTGATTTTGGATAACCCGTGAGCATTTCAGCGTATATTGTGCAAGTTAGTATTTTAGAAGAATTTTATAAATTTGGGTTGGAAGGCATTTCAGTGTTATAGATGTCCGTTTGGGATTTCGAGTTTGGGAATAGCTCCGTATGGTGATTCTAGAGTTGGGAGCACAATCATTTCCGCTTCTACGGATTCTTATCTCCAGGCCAAACCGCTTGTGCGACCTCACGTCCGCTTATACGGACTCACTTAGGCGAAAAGAGTTTCGCTTCTGCGGAACTACCCAGGCACACATCAGACCACTTATGTGACCAACCTCACGCTTCTGCAGAGCCATTTCTGCAGTCCATTTCCGCAGAAGCGCTCATACTAGATACCAACAAGATCTGCCACTTCTCAACTTGAGATTTCATCCCGTTAGCCATCCGAAATCACCCGAGGCCCCCGGGACCTCAACCAAAAGTACACACCTTAAAACATTATTCAAACTTGTTCCAATCATCAAAACACCTCAACTAACACCAAAATCATCGAATTACATCGGATTCAAGCCTAAGTTTCTTAAAAATTTCCGAAACACGCATTCGATCAAAAACCCGACCAAACGATGTCCGAATGAACTGAAAATTTTCACACATATCCAAAATCACCCAACGAAGCTACAACAACTCTTAGAATTCCATTCCGACCCTCAGATCAAAATCTCACCCGTCAACTGAAATTCGCCAAAATACTAACTTCGCCAATTCAAGCCTAATTCTACACTGGGCCTCCAAAATCAATTCTGATCACGCTCCCAAGTCACAAATCATCCTCCGAAACTAATCAAATCATCGAAGATCACATCCGAGCCCTCTAACTCATAAGTCAACGTCCGGTAAACTTTTTCAACTTAAGCCTTCCTTAAAGAGACTAAGTGTCTCGTTTCTTATCAAAAATCAATCCAAATCAACTCTAACACACCACATACCGATAACAAAACATGAAGAAGCATGAAATGAGGGAAACAGAGCAATAACACATGAGACGACGGGTTGGGTCGTCACACCTTGAATCCCCACCTCCAGCATCCTGTAGTTGTTATGAGTGGAGAGTTTGGGCATATGAGGAGGCAGTGTCCTTGGCTTCATGATAGTCACTATCAGCAGAGGGGTCAGTCGTCGACTTCTACTCCATTTACTTCACCACCCACCTACCTAGCCAAGGGTGGAGGTCAGGCAGCCAGGGGTCGCCCCAGAGGGGGAGGTCAATCAGGCGGTGGCCAGGCCTGTTTCTATGCTATTCCAGGCAGGACAGATACCATTGCTTCAGATGCTATCATTACTGGAATTATCTTAGTCTGCCACCGAGATGTCGCTATATTATTTGATCATGGTTCCACCTATTCATATGTATCTTCATATTTTGCTCATTATTTGGGTATGCCCCAGGAGTCTCTTTCTTTACCTGTTCATGTGTCTACCCCGATGGGGATATTGTTATTGTGGATAGTGTGTACCAATCACGTGTCGTGATTATTGCGGGTCTGGAGACCCGAGTTGATTTATTGCTATTGAGCATAGTAGACTTTGATGTTATTCTGGGCATGGATTGGCTATCCCCGTATCATGCTATTCTGGACTGTCATGCTAAACAGTCACTTTGGCTATACTGGGCGTACCGAGGATCGAGTGGCGTGGTATGACTGATTATGTTCCTAGCAGAGTGATTTTTTTCTTGAAAGCCCAACGTATGGTTGGGAAGGGTTGTATGTCATATCTAGCTTTTGTGCGAGATATTGGAGCTAAGACTCCTAGTATTGATTCTGTCCCAGTTGTGAGGGATTTTCCCGATGTATTTCCTACGGACTTGCTGGGTATGCCGCCAGACAGGGATATTGATTTTGGTATTGACCTGGTGTCGGGCAATCAGCCTATATCCATTCTGCCATATCGTATGGCATCATCGGAGTTAAAAGAGTTGAAAGAACAACTTCAGGAACTCCTAGATAAGGGGTTCATTCGGCCTAGTGTGTCAGTTTGGGGTACTCCAGTTTTATTTGTGAATAATAAAGATAGTACAATGAGAATGTGCATTGACTACAGGCAATTAAATAAAGTGACAGTGAAGAACAAGTATCCCCTACCTTGCTTTGATGATATATTTGACCTGCTTTAGGGAGCGAGGGTGTTTTCTAAGATTGATCTCCGTTCGGGCTATCACCAGTTGAAGATCAAGGATTCAAATATTCCTAAGACTGCCTTCAGGACTAGATATGGTCACTATGAGTTTCTTGTCATGTCTTTCGGGCTAAACAATGCCCCAGCAATGTTCATGCATTTGATGAATAGTGTATTTCGGCCTTATCTGGATTCATTTGTTATTGTATTCATTGATGATATTCTGGTGAACTCATGTATCCCGGAGGAGCACACAAAGTATTTGCGTGTAGTGTGTTAGAGATTGAGGGAGGAGAAGCTTTATGCAAAATTCTCCAAGTGTGAGTTTTAGTTCAGTTCAATGGCTTTCTTGGGACACATAGTGTCTAGTGAGGGTATTCAGGTTGACCTAAAAAAGATAAAGGCAGTGCAGAGTTGGTATAGACTGTCCTCAGCCACAGAGATTCGTAGTTTTTTTTTGGGTTGGCAGGCTATTATCGCCGGTTTATTCAGGGGTTTTCATCCATTGCATCACCCTTGACCAAGTTGACCCAGAAGGATGCTCAATTTGTATGGTCGGATGAGTGCGAGGAGAGCTTTCAGAAGCTCAAGTCAGCTTTGACCATAACTCCAGTGTTGGTTTTTCCATCAGTTTTAGGTTCATATACCGTGTATTGTTATGCTTCGAGAGTTGGTATTGGCTGTGTATTGATGTAGGAGGGTAGATCTATTGCTTGTGCTTCTCGTCAGTTGAAGCCCCATGAGAAGAACTACCCTGTTCGTGACTTAGAGTTGGCTGCCATAGTTCATGCATTGATGATTTGGAGGCACTACTTGTATGGCGTATCTTGTGAGGTATTCACTGATCATCGCAGTCTTCAGCATTTGTTCAAGCAAAAAGATCTTAATTTGAGGAAGCGGAGGTGGCTAGAGTTGCTAAAGGATTATGATATTACTATTTTATATCATCTGGGAAAGACCAATGTAGTGGCTGATGCTTTGAGCTGGAAGGTAGGGAGTTTGGGGAGTTTGGCGTACATTCCAGTTGGGGAGAGACCCCTAGCAGTTGATGTTCAGGCTTTGGCCAATCGGTTTGAGAGACTAGATATTTCTAAGCCCAGTCAGGTGTTTGGTTTCTTGGTCTTCCTTGTATGATCACATTAGAGAGCACCAGTATGATGATCCGCATTTGCTTGTCCTTAAGGACATAGTTCAGCAGGATGATGCCATAGATGTGATCGTTGATGATGACGGTGTGTTGAGGATGTAGGGCCAGATTTTTGTGCCCAGTATGGATGGGCTTAGAGAGTTGATTCTGGAGGAGGCCCATAGCTCGTGGTATTCTATTCATCCTGGTGCCGCGAAGATGTATCAAGACTTGAGATAACACTATTGGTGGAGAAGAATGAAAAAAGATATTGTGGAATTTGTAGCTCGGTGTCTCAATTGTCAGTAGGTGAAATATGAGCATTAGAGATCGAGTGCCTTGCTTCAACAAATGATTATTACCGAGTGGATGTAGGAGAGAGTCATTATGGATTTTGTGAGTGAACTTTCTCGAACTTCGAAGAAATTTGATATTATTTGGGTGATTTTGGATCGACTGACCAAGTCCGTGCACTTCATTCCGGTGTGTACTACCTATTCTTCGGAGAGTCTGGTAGGGATCTTTATCTGAGAGATTGTGTGATTGCACGGTGTTCCAGTTTCCATTATCTCAGATAGAAGCACTCAGTTTACTTCCCAATTTTGGAAGACTATTCAGTGAGAGTTGGGTACTCAGGTGGAGTTGAACACAAGATTTTATCCACAAACGGGCGGACAGTCCGAGTGTACCATTCAGATATTGGAGGACATGTTGCGTTCCTGTGTTATTAATTTTAGAGTTTCATGGGATGAGTTTTTACCACTTGCAGAGTTTGCCTACAACACAACTATCAGTCCAGCATTCAGATGGCACCGTATAAGGCCTTGTATGAGAGACAGTGTAGATCTTCAGTTGGTTGGTTTGAGCCCAGCGAGGCTTAGCTATTGGGGACAAATTTGGTTCCGGATGCCTTAGAGAATGTGAAGGTGATCCAGGAGAGGCTTCACACAACACAGTCACGTCAAAAAAGTTATGCGGACCGAAAGGTTAGAGATGTCTCTTACATGGTTGGTGAGAAGGTCTTGCTGAAGGTTTCGCCCATGAAGGGTGTTATGAGATTTGGAAAGAAAGGGAAGTTGAGTCAGCGATTCATTGGACATTTTGCGGTACTTAGGAGGATTGGGGAGGTGGCTTTTGTGTTTGCTTTGCCACCCAGCCTGTCGAGTGTGCATCCGGTATTCCATGTTTCTATGCTCTGGAAGTATGTTGGGGACCCGTCTCATGTTTTGGACTTCAGCACAATTCAATTGGATGATGATTTGACCTAAGATGTGGAGCCAGTGGCTATTTTAGGTCGTCAAGTTCGAAAATTGAGATCAAAGGATATAGCTTCAGTGAAAGTGCAGTGGACAGGTCGGCCGGCAGAGGAGGCTACCTGGGAGACCAAGCGAGAGATACGGAGCAGATATCCTCACATGTTTGAGGCTTCAGGTATATTTCTTAACTCGCTCGAGGATGAGCATTTGTTTAAGTTGGGGAGGATGTGACGACCCGGCCCGTCGTCTCATGAGTTACCGCCCTGTTGTCCCCATTTTCTGTTTCTTTATGCTTCATTATCTGTGTCTTATGTGATCGGGTTGGTTTGGAGTAGTTTTGGTAGGAAATGAGACACTTGATCTCTTTAAGGAAGGTTTTGTTTGGAAAAGTCAAATGGATGTTGACTTATATGTAAGAGGGCTCAGATGTGATTTTCGAAGATTCGGTTAGCTTTAAGGGATGATTTGTGACTTAGAAGTGCAATTGGAAATGGTTTTGGAGGTTCGGTGTAGAATTAGGCTTGAATTGGCAAAGTTAGTATTTTGGTGATTTTAGGTTGATAGGTGAGATTTTGAACCGGGAGTCAGAAGGGAATTCCGAGAGTTGCTGTAGCTTCGTCATGTGATTTGGGATGTGTGCAAAATTTCAGGTCATTCGGAGGTGATTTGGTTCGTCATATGATTTACGTATTTCGGAAGTTTTCGAAGAACATAGGCTTGAATTCGATATAATTTGATGGTTTTAGTGTTGTTTGAGGCGTTTTGATGATTGGAACAAGTTTGAATGATGTTTTTGGATGCGTTGGTGTTTTTGGTTGAGTTCCCAGGGGCTTCAGGATTATTTCGGATGGTTAACGGGAAATTTTGGACTTGTAAAACTTTGAATTGCTGCTGCTTCTACTATTCACGCGTCCGCGTAATTTGGACCACAGAAGCGGCGTCACGGGTGCGAAGGGAAAGACGCATGTGCGATTTTGGTCCCGGGCAGAAAATTCGTCGCAGAAGCGACTCCTGGGGACTTAACCGTTATCCGCAGATGCAGAGTTTTGACTATAGAAGTGGTACCACGAAAGCGGGTGTTTGACCGCAGAAGCGGTTATGACTGGCTAGATGTATAGATGTTTCTTCTTCGCGAAATTTTGAATGTTTAGTCATTTTTGCTTCGGACTTGGAGAGTTGTGGGTGATTTGAAGAGAGTTTTCAATGGGAATACGATAAAGTAAGTACTTTGGACTCTAAACACAATTCTATGGTGATATTTCATGAATTAGGATTGGAATTTAAGGAATTTATGGGGAAAAAAAAGACTTTAGGGCTTGAACTTAAGAGAGCTAAGATTAAGGATTTGAGAGATCAATCGAACTCCGATTCTTGTGATTTATATATGCATGAACTCGTGACGAGATAAGAAATCTAATGATGTAAAAATTTTTGAGTTTCGAGAAGTGGGCCCGGGGCTCGGATTTTGCCAATTTTGGGAATTTCGATATTTTTCAATTGTTTTCGGTTGGGTATTATTTTCTTAGCATATTTTGACATATTCATTGTGATTTTGGTTTGATTTGATGCGTGAGGAGGTCAATTTGAGAGGTAAGGGCATAGCGAGCTAGAGCATTGGCCCATTTGAGGTGAGTAATGATTATAAATGATGTCCTGAGGGTTTAAAATTCTGGACTTGCACAACGTAGGGCTATACTGAGTTGAGACACACGTTGTGTGACGAGCGTGGGGTCTATTACTACTAGGAATTGTGACTTGGTCCATCCTGAATGATATTTTTGCTACATTTTTTTACAGAAACTTATATAGTATCCTTATGATTTGGGCAAGTTTCCATGTACGGGGACTTGTGCCGACCTATAGAACCCTTAGGGGGATTTTGACTGATTTTCCTCACATTACTTGATAAAAATCCTATCCTCAGTCATGTTTCTAACCATTCAAAATATTATGAACCGGTTTTTAAAATGTCAATTATAAATGAAAGAAATATGTGGGCTGAGATCCCTACTTTGTATTATTGTGCCTGAAAGGCTGTGATTATAATTACTGATATTGGTTGAGAACCCAATAGTGAGGATATTATATATATATATATATATATATATATATATATATATATATATATATATATATATATATATATATATAACGGGTTGCGCGCCACACCAATATAGAGCTTGGGCTGTAGGAGACCCTCCGGAGTTTGCACACCCCTAGTGAGCATAATCAACTATTATTATGGATCGGGCTATGCGCCACAACGATATACGGATCTGGCTGCACGCCGTAGCGGTATATTTATGATTTCAGTTATTGTGAACAAGTATATGAATTGAGCACTGAGGAAAAGGGATAGATAAATGAACAATATGCTCGAGGAGCGGATTGATACTTGATTAATACCTGTCAAACTACATGTTTTACCTGGTTTAAGGAATTTCACTTGATTTCATCGTTATTTGCTGTTTATATGATTTTATTGCTTTGATATAGAACTGCTTAGTGCCTTTACGTGATTTCATACTGTCAGCCATTATTTATTATTATTACTCAGTGGTTCGAAGCACTGACATTACTCCCTGCATCGTGTGTGCAAATCCAGGTGTTCCTGAGGTGTAGAACGAGCTTTCCTGTTAGTTTAGATTTCACCGTAGTTATCGAGGCAGCTGCATGGCGTCCGCAGACACGATTTCTCCGTCTATCTATCTTTCTTTACATTTTCCTTATTTTAGATTATTCCCGTATTAGACTGTTGAACTCACGTAATGAGGCGCTTGACTTGTGATACCAGATTAGTGGGTTGTTGTAGAGATTTCCATTGTTATGGTTTCTGTACATTTCATCTTTTATTTCAGACTTCTACTTATATTAATTTGGTATCTATTTATGCTAATTGGTAATGAACTCTAATAAAAAGGATTGTGAGATGTTAATTGGTCAGGCTTGCCTAGCATTGTGTTAGGCGCCATCACGACCGGAGTTGGGGTCGTGACAATAAGTTTGTTGAGTACAGTTCTTTCCCATAGGGTGTTGGTTCATTTCAATTTTATTTTATTTATTTATGTTGTGCTTGTATTGAGCCTTTTTGATCATTTTTACAACTGTTTAGAATGAGGCTAGATGAGGTTAGTATTAAATAGTCCATAAGCTATAATAATTTTTTTTATAAGTGTAGCAAATTTCCTTATATATAAAACAGAAAGGGTTTTCTTTTTAGTGTATGTTTTCAATTGTTAACCACTTGGACATGAAAATTAAAACATTTCAAATGTTAATATTAGTAGGAATACTTTAAAGAAAATTTCATTTTTGGTATCAAATTCTTCAAGTTTAATTTTACTTTACATTATTTTAGTATAACTTTAGCTATCTTAAATTAGTCTAAGAATGTAGATTCTATTCTTTCCTTATTTCATTATTCAAGGAATTTTTATGGGTTTGTATCTTCGTTATATAAATTCCATTTGACTCTCTGTTAGCTTGAATATTTTCTTTGCAAATAAGACGGATGTTTGAGGCTAAGCTATTGAATAGAATCGGCAAAATACATAAGTAGCCATCTGATCTATAGCCCAAATTTCTGTTACACATTTTTTGAAAAAGCATATTATTTTACATATCTAATCTTTTCAAAGTGTATCTAAGACACACCACTTTTTCTACGTGACACGCGCGTGCATAACAACCGTGATAAGAGCGTGAACCCTCAAAAAAAGCATTCCCAAATATGTTTAATTGCCACGTGTCAAAAATTTATATACTTTCTTTTTTTAATTAATGGGTCCCCATAACCCCCACCTTCTTCTTCTCTTCTTCTTCCTCACATACTTACTCATCTATTAAATCCATCATAAAAAAATAATCAAATAATTTCCTGTAAATTTTCTTTAAGAGTGGCTATAAAAATTCTTTTGCTTCTTTTTCTATCATTAAGACTCACTTTATATAAATCGAAAAAAGAATCATATTTCTTGAAAATGGCTGAAATTATACAATTCTTCGGTTCTATTTCCTTTATCTTCAAGATTCGTTACTATTATGACATTTTAATCATGGAGGAAAGATTTTAGTTGGTGATGGAGGAAAATGAGAAGGGTTTAGAGGGTAGAGATTGCGTTTATTATTGGTGATAGAGTGGTTCTGAAGGGGTGGTTGGGCATGAGGGGGTTAAAGATTTGATGATGAATAGAAGAAAGGGGGAAAGTGGATTTGGTTTTGGGGCATAGATGGAGGAATTTTACAGTGGCTGCCATTGTTGTGGTGGCTGCTGTAGCACTAGTTGTACATACCTTGCAAAAGACAAAGAGACGAGAGAAGGTGTTATTGTTATAAGTATAAATTTAAATATTTTATTGTTCTAACACGTCATGATTATATTGGTGCGTGATATTACACATATTCTAAAAAATTGGTTGAGAAAAATGTAGTGTATCTTAGATACACTTTGAAAATGTTGAGTGTGTAAAGTAATTTTCGTTCCCAAAAAGTATGTAATAGAGATTTGGGCCATAGGCCAGGTAGCAACTTATGTATTTTGCCAATAGAATCCTTTTATTTTCACAGGTAGCAACTGATGTATTTTGCATTAGGTATAAACATATTCTTAAGGTCTATTAATAAAAAATAATTTACCACGACCCGAATTTTCTATCCAGAAGATCGTTGTGATAACCTTGCTTTTAAATTGAATTCTGGGTTTCGAAATGGAAATGGAAAAAATTATTAGCATAAGATGTTAGGTTACACTGAAATTGGTCAATTGACCGAAGGAATGAAGCGTTAAGTTATATTGATGCGCTTATTAATGAAATTGAGAAGGATCATCCTGATGTCTCCAGCATGATGCATCAAATCTTGAAGGTGCAAAGATTGACAAACCATAAGAATACACTTGTCATCATGACATCTGCATAGGAAAGAATTCTTTTTTTAAAAAAACATTATCCAAGAATTATAAATAAAGAGATAAATTTTGATAAGAAAATTTGTACGTAAAAATGAAGTAGAAAACTGAGGTATATTTATATAAATCACATTCCACATTCACGACATGCGAGCTTTGAATTGCATTCATCGATCGCAACTTATAATCGCATTCTTCAAATGCAACATATAGATCAAATTCATAAAATGTGACTTATAGATCGCATTCGTCAAAAGCAACTTATACAACTTATAGCGTATTTTCAAATGCAACTTCATTGATCACATTCATCATATGCGACTTCTAGATCGCCGTGACGACCCGACCAGTCGTCTCATGAGTTACCGCTCCGTTTTTCCTATTTCTACTTCTTTATGCTTCGTTATTCGTGTTTTATGAAATCGAGTTGATTAGTTTGCCTTCAGAGTAGATTTGGCAAGAAATGAGACACTTAGTCTCTTTTAAGAAGGTTTAAGTTAGAAAAGTCAATCGGATATTGACTTATATGTTAGAGGGCTCGGATGTAAGTTCCAATGGTTCGATTAGCTTCGGGAGGTGACTTATGAATTAGGAGTGTGATCGGAATTGGTTTTGGAGGTCCGGCGTAGAATTATGCTTGAATTGGCGAACTTGGTATTTTGGCGATTTCTGGTTGATAGGTGAAATTTGATCCGGGCGTCGGAATGGATTTATGAGAGTTGCAGTAGCTTCGTTATGTCAATTGGGATGTGTGTGCAAATTTTCAGGTCATTCGGATATGGTTTGGTCGGGGTTTTTGTCGAAAGAGTATTCGGAAGTTTTTAGAAACTTAGGCTTGAATTTGATGAGTTTTGGGTACTTTGATATTATTTGAGGTGTTTGAAGTGTTTTGATGATTGTAACAAGTTTGAATAAGATTTTAGGATGTGTTGGTGATTTTGGTGGAGGTCTCGGGGGCCTCGGGTGAGTTTCGGTTGGTCAATCGGACCATTCTTGGTGTTTGATAGTTGCAGATTTTGGGAGTTCAGATGTTGCAGAGTTTATCTCTTCGCATTCATGTGAGGAGCCTTGCGGTCAGGAAGAAGGAAGGGAGGAAGGTCAGGATTTAGCCCTCACAATCGCGACTCCTGGGGACTTAAGCGTTTTTCGCAGATGCAGAGTTTTGACCGCAGAAGCGGTATCGCGGAAGCGGGTGTTTGACCGCAGAAGCGGTTATGACTGGGCAGATGTATATATGTTTCTTCTTCGCGAAATTTTGAAGGGTTAGTCATTTTTGCTTCGGACTTATAAAATTGTGGGCGATTTGAAAAGATCTTTCAAGGGGAATTCGATAAGGTAACTATTTTGGACTCAAAACACAATTCTATGGCGATATTTCATGAATTAGGATTGGAATTTAAGGAATTTATGAGAAAAAATATAGACTTTAGGGCTTCAACTTAAGAGGGCTAAGATTAAGGATTTGAGGGATCAATTGAACTGCGATTCTTGTTATTTATATATGCATGAACTCGTTTCGAGATAAGAAATCTAATGATGTAAAAATTTTTGAGTTTTGAAAAGTGGGTCGGGGGCTCGGGTTTTGCCAATTTCAGGAATTTCGATATATTTTGATTGTTTTCGGTTGGGTATTGTTTCCTTAGCGTATTGTGACATATTCGGTTGTGATTTTGGTCTGATTCGACGCATGAGTAGGTCAATTTGAGAAGCAAGGGCATAGCGAGCTAGAGCTTTGGCCAGTTTGAGGTGAGTAATGATTATAAATGATGTCCTGAGGGTTTGAAATCCCGGACTTGCACAACGTAATGTTATACTGAGTTGAGACACATGTTGTGTGATGAGCATGGGGTCTATTAATACTGGGGATTGTGACTTGGTCCATCCCAAATGATATTTTTACTATATTTTTGACAGAGACTTACATATTATCCTTATGATTTGGGCTGGTTGCCATGTTTGAGGCCTTGTACTGACCTGTAGAATCCTTAGAGGGATTTTGACTGATTTTCCTCACTTTACTTGATAAAAATCAAATTCTCAGTCATGTTTCTAACTGTTTAAAACAATATGAACTGGTTTTTGAAATGTCAATTATAAATGAAAAAAAATGTGGGCTGAGATCCCTACCTTGTATTATTGTGCTCGAGAGGATGTGATTATTATGACTCATAGGGGTTGAGAATCCAATAGTGAGGATATTACATATATGATATGGATCGAGCTGCACGCCGCAGCAGATGTATACAAATACTTATATGGATCGTGCTGCACGCCGCAACAAATGTGTGTGTGTGTGTGTGTGTGTGTATATATATATATATATATATCGAGCTGCATGCCACAACAATATAGCGCTTGGGCTGTAAGAGATCCTCCGGAGTCTGCACACCCTCAGTGAGTGGAGTCGACTATTATTATGGACCGGGCTGTGCGCCACAGCGATATATGGATTTGGCTGCATGCTGTAGCAGTATATTTATGATTTCAGTTATTGTGAAGAAGTATATGAATTGAGCACTAAGGAAAAAGGATAGATAAATGAACAATATGCTGGAGGAGCGGATTGATACTTGATTAATACCTGTCAAACTACCTGTTTTACCTAGTTTAAGGAATTTCACTTGATTTCTTAGTTATTTGCTGTTTAAATGGTTTTATTGCTTTGATATAGAACTGCTTAGTGCCTTTATGTGATTTCATTCTGTCAGCCATTATTTATTATTATTACCCAATGGGTTGAAGTACTCATATTACTCCCCGATCCCCTATTAACTACTTTTCCTAAGTTTTTTCTGCTATTTTGGTTTGCCAGGACATTCGGTATTAGGATTCGGAGTGTTTTGGGACACTGAGTCCCTAAATGAGAGCTTAAGAGTTGGAAAGTGGTCCGTATCAGAACAATGTGAAGACAGCCTCGGAATGGAAATCTGATGGTTGCGTTAGCTCCGTTAGGTGATTTTAGGGTTGAGAGCGTGTTCGAAATGTATTTTCAAGGTCTGTAGCTCATTTAGGCTAGAAATGCCGAAAGTTGGAATTTTGAAGTTTCTGGTCCGATAGTGAGTTTTTTATCCGAGGGTCGGAATGAAATTCTGGAAGTTACCTTAGCACTGTCCTATCCTTTGAGACGTGTGTGCAAAATTTTAGGTCATTTGGACGTGTTTTGGTTAGGTCTTTTATCGAAAGTGTATTTTTTAGGAAAATAAAGTTCTTAGGCTTAAATCATTGATTAAATCGGGTTTTCGGCATTTTTTTAGGTATTTTAAGGATTGGTACAAGTTTGAATGAGGTATTAGGTATCATTGGTGCTTTTGCTTGAGGTCCTCGGGGCCTCGGGATGATTTCGGGTGGTTAATGGAGGAATTTTTGAAGTGTTGCAGCAGCTGGTTCTCCTCTTCTGGTATTTTCACTTCTACAGCTTGGGAACCGCAGAAGTGGAGCCGCAAAAGCGGCAACTCCATCACACAAGCGAAATTTGGGCTCCCCCAGACTTTCTGCAGGTGCGAAATATGTACCGCAGATGCGGTTACGCACCTGCGAGGCTTTTATCGCAGAAGTGGCTCTAGGCCATTTTGTGAGGAACCACAGAGGCGGTAGGTAGACCGCAGAAGCGGCCACCGCAAGTGTGGTTTAAGATCGCTGAAGCGAAAACCCCGAATTTTAGTTAATAGCCGCAGAAGCGGCATTTGTTCCGCAGAAGCGGGACCGCAGATGAGGTCCCTTGTCCGCATAAGCAGAAATCTCTATTCAGATATAGAAATTTCGAGGGTTAGTTTTCATAAGTTATAAAAATCAAATTGAACTCGGGGAAGGGCGATTTTTAGAGGGTTTTGAAGAGAAGATTATTAGGTAACGTTTCTTTAATCCCTTCTAGTTATATTTCATCATTTTGTAGTTAAATCCATCATTAAAATTTGAATTTAGGATCAAAATTTGAAAAAATTGGGTGAAACTTCATAGGCTAAACTATTGGGTTTTGAGTATGTGTTTGACCTCCGATTTGGGGAGATTTTTATATAGTTAGACTCGTGAGAGTACGAGGGTTCTGATAATGTGAAATTATTCGATTCTGAGATGTTGGTCTGAAGGGCATTTTGGTCATTTCACCTAATTGTACGTCGTAACTTTGAATTAAATAGGAAAACCAGTTGTTTGCGATGTTATTTACAATGTGTAATTGAATTGAATAGATTTGGGCCCTTCGGAGTCAGATACTTGTGGCAAAGGCGTGGTTTCTGGTTGATTTTTGTGTCAGTTCGAGGTAAGTGGATTGTCTAACTTCGTGTGGGGGACCTTTCCCCTTAGGATTTGTTATTTGGTGATTGAATACCTTGTACGTGAGGTGAGAGCTAATTGTTGAAAATCCGATGTTACTCTAAGTAATTAAATTGATGTTCCTTTCTTACTTGTTTGGTTTATTTGCAAATTTTAACCTGTGATAACTTAGAAAAGCATGCCTAGTTGATTTAATTTGTTTAACTGCTTTAATTGCCTTGTTTGCATTACGTGTAGTATGTTAGGCTAGATTTTCATGTTGCTTTGGTATTTGGCCCTGTTTCTGATTACCTTCATGTTGCTGCTGCGTATTTACATTGGGACTACGGATGTAGGATTCCAGTAGCTCCCCCCTTATTTGTTTACTTTGGGACTACGAGTTAGATTCTCGGTAGATCCCCCTTTACTTTTACTTTAGGACTACGGGTTAGATTCCCGGTAGATCCCCATGCACATTGATAGTTGGGCTACTAGATGGTATCCCGGGAGATCCTTCTGATATACTCATATGATGGACTACGGGATGGTATCCCGGGAGCTCCTCGAACGGTTGATGGAATGGGATACAGGACGGTATCATAGGAGACCCTCATTGGTGGTACGGATATCGAATTGTGTTACTCCATGTTACCTTATTCTCTGTAAGTTATCTATTGCTTGTATAACCTGTCTTACTTTGTAGCTGTATTCATTATTCCTGTTTATTTCATATTGTTGCAAGACTTATTATTATGTTTTATATCAGCAGGGCCCTGACCTTTCCTCGTCACTACCCGATCGAGGTTAGGCTTGGCACTTACTAAGTACCAATGTGGTGTACTCACGCCTCTTCTGCGCATGTTTTCATGTGCAGATCCAGGTACCTCCACTTAGGTGTATTATCAGTGATCGGGGAGAGCTACGGAGACTTGAGGTATACCTGCTGCATCCACAGACCGAATAGTCTCCCTCTTATTCTACCTTGTAGTGTTTAAATTTCTATCATTCTTTGATGTAGACGCTTCTAGTGATTAAAGCACTTTGTTATACATTTCTCTCGCATGTGTTGCCCGTGAGTTTCCAGGTTATGGGATTTGTTTTAGACTTGTGATGTTGAGTTATATATGGCAAGCAGCACTTATACACAGTTTTCCTTAAGTTACTCAGTTTTAATTAATTATTTTCCGCAAATGATGTTATTTCTGCACTGTCAGGCTTACCTAGCCATAGTGACTAGGTGCCGTCATGGTATATTCACGGATGGTAAACTAGGGTTGTGACAAGTTGGTATCAGAGCTCTAGGTTTATTGGAGTCACAGAACATATGCCGGTTTATTAGAGTCTCGCTGCTCGGTACTGAGACATCTGTACTTATCTACAAGAGGCTATGTAACTGTTTAGGAAAAATCTTCGCTTCATTTGATTTCCTTGTCGTGCAATATCTTTGACATCAATTCTAAAATTCTATCTTTTATTCTCTTACAGATAGTGAGGACACGTGCTACTCGGGATGATCAGGCACCTGCGCCCCTATTATCGTCGTCAGAGGTAAGGGCAGGGGCCGTGGCCGCTGAGGTACTACCAGCAGATCCAGTCGGAGTTCAGGAACTTGAGATGCCTATAGTCACTACCACTCTAGCCCTTTAGGAGACATTGACATAGTTTATGAGTATGTATACCACGCTGGCTCAGGCAGGGTTGCTTCTCCTTGCTGCAGCCACATCCTAGGCCAGGGGAGGAGCACAGACTCTTGCCGCCCGCACACCTGAGCAGTGAGTGCATGTTGAGGAGGTCCCAGAGATAATTCCTATACAGCCTGCAGTACCGGTTCATCCTGAGGATGGGGCAGCTATTTCTGAGGATGAGTAGCAAAGGCTTGAGAGGTTCCAGAAATACAAGCCTCCTATATTTAGCGGTTTAGCATCGGACGATGCCTTGGGATTTGTTTTAGACTTGTGATGTTGACTTGTATATGCCAAGCGACACTTATACACAGTTTTCCTTAAGTTACTAAGTTTTAATTAATTATTTTTCGCAAATGATGTTGTTGTGGCACTGTCAGGCTTACCTAGTCATAGTGACTAGGTGTCGTCATGACATGTTCACGGATGGTGAACTAGGGTCGTGACAAGACCTAGAAGGGTGCTCCATTTCAATGGACAGAGGAGTGTGAGGCGAGCTTTCAGAAGCTCAAAACGGCTTTGACTACAACCCCTATTTTAATATTGCCTACTGGTTCGGGGTCTTATACAGTTTATTGTGATTCCTCACGGGTTGTCCTTGGGGCAGTATTGATGCAGGACGACAGGGTGATTGCCTAAACGTCCAGACAGTTGAAGATACATGAGAAGAATTACCCTGTCCACGACCTTGAGTTAGCTGCTATTGTTCATGCCTTAAAGATCTGGCGCCACTATTTGTACAGCGTGCCTTGCAAGATTTATATGAATCATCGGAGTTTACAGAACTTGTTCAAGCAAAAGGATCTAAATTTGCGCCAGAGGAGGTGGTTAGATATGTTGCAAGATTATGACATTACTATTCTGTATCACCCGGGCAAGGCCAATGGGGTGGCTGATGCCTTGATTCGCCGGGCAGAGAGTTTGGGGAGTTTGACATATCTACCAGCATCATAGAGGCCTATGACAATGGATATTCAGGCCTTAGCTAGCCATTTTGTAAGATTGGACCTTTCGAAGCCTAGTCGGGTTCTAGCCTATATGGTTTCTCATTCTTTATTGTTCGATCGTATCAGGAAGCGGCAGTATGATGACCCCTATTTACTTGTCCTCAGGGACAAGGTTTAGCATGGCAATGCCAGGAATGTGACTATCAGTGATGACGAGGGTATTGACGATGTAGGGTCGGGTATGTGTACCCAATGTTGATGGTATTCGGGAGTTGATACTAGCAGAGGCTCATAGTTCGCGGTATTCTATCCATCTGGGTGCCGCGAAGATGTATCAGGATTTGAGGCAGCACTACTGGTGGAGGCAGATGAAGAAATACATAGAAGGGTTTGTAGCTAGATGCCTCACTGTCAGCAAGTAAAGGCTGAGCACCAGAGACCGAGTGCGTTACTTCAGTAAATAGAGATTCCAGAATGGAAATGGGAGAGGATCACCATGGATTTTGTAGTTGGTCTCCGTCTGACTGCGAAGAAATTCAATGCCATTTGGGTTGTTGTAGATCGGCTGACCAAGTCTGCGCATTTCATTCCTGTGTGTACTACTTATTCAGTGGAGCGGTTAGCGGAGATTTACATCAGGGAGATTGTTTTCCTACACGGTATTCCAGTTTCTATCATCTCAGAAAGGGGTACTTAGTTCACATCACGATTCTGGAGAGCCGTTCAGTAGGAGTTGGGTACTCAGGTGACGATAAGCACAACATTTCACCCCTAGATGGACGGACAGTCTAAGAGCACCATTTAGATTCTTGAGGATATGCTCCGTGCGTGCGTGATTGCGGTTGGAGGGTCTTGGGATCAGTTCTTGCCATTGGCAGAGTTTTCCTACAATAATAGTTATCAGTCCAACATTCAGATAGTGCCGTATGAGGCTTTATATGATAGGAGGTGCAGATCTCCGGTGTGTTGGTATGAGCCGGGTGAGGCGAGACTATTGTGCACAGATTTGATTCAGGATGCATTGGAGAAGGTTAAGGTGATTCAGGAAAGACTCCGTATAGCCCAGTCTAGACAAAAGCGTTACGCGGACCGGAAGGTTCGTGATGTGTCCTATATGGTTGGCGAGCGGGTTCTACTTCGGGTCGCGCCTATGAAAGGCATCATAAGGTTTGGGAAGAAAGGAAAGCAGAGTCTGAGGTTTATCGGCCCTTTTGAGATCTTGAGGCGAGTTGGGGAGGTTGCTTATAAGCTTGCCTTACCTCCCAGTTTGGCCGGACTTCATCCGGTATTTTATGTTTCGATGCTCCGAGGTATCACGGTGATCCGTCGCACATGTTAGATTTCAATTTAGTCCAGTTGGACAAGGATCTATCCTATCTTGAGGAGCCAGTGGCTATATTGGACAGGCAGATCATAAAGTTGAGGTCAAAGAACATAGCTTCAGTGAAAGTTCAGTGACGGGGTCAGCCAGCTGAGGAGGCGACCTGGGAGACCGAGCAGGATATGCGCAACCGATACCATCATCTTTTCAGTACTTCAGGTATGTTCTCTATCCTCATTTTAGGATGAACGAATGTTTAAGTGTGGGAGGATGTAACGACCGGACCGGTAATTTTTTGAATTTACACCCCGATCCCCTATTAACTGCTTCCCATAAGTTCTTTTCTGATATTTTTGTTTACCAGGACGTTCGGTGTTAGGAATCAGAGTGTTTTGGGACAATTAGTCCCCAAATACGAGCTTAAGAGTTGAAAAGTGGTCTGTAATTGGAACAATGTGAAGATGGCCTTGGAATGTAAATTCGATGGTTCCGTTAGCTCTGTTAGGTGATTTCGGGATTGGGAGCGTGTTCGGAATGTATTTTGGAAGTCCATAGCTCATTTATGCTATAAATGCCAAAAGTTTGAATTTTGAAGTTTCCGGTCCGATAGTGAGTTTTTGATCTGAGGGTCAGAATTGAATTCCGGAAGTTGCAGTAGCACCGTCCTATCCTTTGAGACGTGTATGCAAAATTTTAGGTTGTTTGGATGTGTTTCGTTAGGTTTTTGATCAAAATCATATTTTTGAGGAAAATGAAGTTCTTAGGCTTAAATCGGGTTTTCGGCGTTGTTTTAGGTAGTTTAATGATTGGTACATGTTTGAATGAGGTATTAGGTATTATTGGTGCCTTTGCTTGAGGTCCCCGGGGCCTCGGGATGATTTCAGGTGGTTAACGGATGAATTTTTGAAGTGTTGCAGTAGCTGGTTCTCCTCTTCTGGTATTTTAGCTTCTGTGGCTTAGGAACCATAGAAGCGAAGCCTCAGAAGCGGCCACTCCACCACAGAAGTGGAATTTGGGCTCCCCTAGACTTTTCGCAGGTGCGAAAGATGTACCGCAGATGCGGTTACGCACATGCAAGGCTTTTATCGCAAAAGCGGCTCTAGGTCATTTTGTGAGGAACTGCAGAAATGGTAGGTAGACCGCAAAAGCGGCCACCGCAGGTGCGGTTTAAGACCACAGAAGCGGAAATACTGAATTTTAGTTAATAGCCGTAGAAGCGGCATTTTTTCCGCGTAAGCGGCACTGCAGATGCGGAAATCTCTGTTCAGATATAGAAATTTCGAGGGTTAGTTTTCATAAGTTAGAAAAATCAAATTGAGCTCGGGGAAGGGCGACTTTTAGAGGGTTTTGAAGAGAAGATTATTGGGTAACGTTTATTTAATCCCTTCTAGTTATATTTCATCATTTTGTAGTTAAATCCATCATTAAAATTCGAATGTAGGATAAAAAATTGGAAAAAAGTGGGTGAAACTTCATATGCTAAACTATTGGATTTTGAGTGGGCTTTTGACCTCCGATTTGGGAAATTTTATATGGTTAGACTCGTAAGAGTACGAGGTTCTGAAAATGTGAAAATTATTCGATTCCGAAACTTTGGCCTGAAGGGCATTTTGGTAAGTTCACCTAATTTTACGCCGTAGTTTTGAATTAAATAGCAAAATCAGTTGTTTGCGATGTTATTTACAATGTGTGATTGAATTGAATAGATTTGGGCCATTCGAAGTCAGATACTCGTGGCAAAGGCGTGGTTTTTGGTTGATTTTTGTGCCGGGTCGAGGTAAGTGGCTTGTCTAACTTCGTGCGGGGGACCTCTCCCCTTAGGATTTGTTATTTGATGATTGAGTACCTTCTACGTGAGGTGGCGAGCGCATACTTGAGCTAATTGTTGAAAATCTGGTGTTACTCTAAGTAATTAAATTGATGTTCCTTTCTTACTTACTTGGTTTATTTGCAAATTTTAACTTGTGATAACTTAGAAAAACATGCCTAGTTGATTTAATTGGTTTAACTGCTTTAATTGCCTTGTTTGCATTACGTGGATTATGTGAGGCTAGATTTTCCTGTTGCCTTGGTATTTGTCCCTGTTTCTGATTACCTTCATGTTGTTGTTGCGTATTTATATTGGGACTACGGATGTGGAATTCCGGTAGCTCCCCACCTTGTTTGTTTACTTTGGGACTACGGGTTAGATTCCCGGTAGATCCTCTTGTACTTTTACTTTGGGACTACGGGTTTGTTTCCCGGTAGATCTCCCTACACATGGATAGTTGGACTATGGGACGGTATCCCGAGAGCTCCTCGGACAGTTGATGGAATGTGCTACAGGACGGTATCGTGGGAGACCCTCGTTGTTGGTACAGATATCGGATTGTGTTACTCTGTTTTACCTTATTCTCTGTATGTTATATGTTGCTTGTATAACCTGTCTTACTTCGTAGCTGTATTCATTTATTCTTGCTTATTTCATATTGTTGCAAGACTTATTATTATGTTTTATCTCAGTAGGGCCCTGACCTTTCCTCGTCACTACCCGACCGAAGTTAGGCTTGGCACTTACTGAGTACCGCTGTGGTGTACTCACGCCTCTTCTGCGCATGTTTTCATGTGCATATCCAGGTACCTCCACTCAGGCATATTATCAGTTATCGGGGAGAGCTACGGAGACTTGAGGTATATCTGCCGCATGCACAGACCGAAGAGTCTCCCTCTTATTCTACCTTGTAGTGTTTAGCTTTCTGTCGTTTTTTGATGTAGACGCTTCTGGTGATTAGAGCACTTTGTTATAAATTTCTCTAGCCTGTGTTGCCCGTAAGTTTTCGGGTTTTGGGATTTGTTTTAGACTTGTGATGTTGAGTGGTATATGCCAAGCGGCACTTATACACAGTTTCCTTAAGTTACTCAATTTTAATTAATTATTTTCCGCAAAAGATATTGTTTCCGCACTGTTAGGCTTACCTAGTCATAGTGAGTAGGTGCCGTCGTGATATGTTCATGGATGGTGAACTAGGGTTGTGACATCCCTACACCGTGTGTACAATTCCAGTTGTTTCTGAGGTGTAGAGCAAGCTTTCCTACTGTTCAGATTTCACCGGAGTTATCGAGGTAGCTGCATGGCGTCCGCAGACCTGATTTCTCCCTCTATCTATCTTTCTTTACATTTTCCGTATAGACTGTTCCTGTATTAGACTGTTGAACTCAAGTAATAGAGACTCTTGACTGGTGACACCGGATCAGTAAGCTGTTGTAGAGATTTCCATTGTTATGGTTTCCGCACATTCTATCTTTTATTTCAGACTTCTACTTATATTAAATTGGTATCTATTTCTGCTAGTTGGTAATGAACTCTAATAAAAAGGGGTTGTGAGATGTTAATTGGTCAGGCTTGCCTAGCATTATGTTGGGCGCCATCACGACCGGGGTTGGGGTCGTGACAATAAGTTTGTTGAGTACAGTTCTTTCCCATACGGTGTTGGTTCATTTCAATTTTATTTTATTTATTTATGTTGTGCTTGTATTAAGCCTTTTTGATAATTTTTACAACTGTTTAGAATGAGGCTAGATGAGGTTAGTATTAAATAGTCCATAAGCTATAATAATTTTTTTTATAAATGTAGCAAATTTCCTTATATATAAAAAAGAAAGAGTTTTCTTTTTAGTGTATGTTTTCAATTGTTAACCATTTGGCCATGAAAATTAAAACATTTCAAATGTTAATATTAGTAGGAATACTTTAAAGAAAATTTCATTTTTGGTATCAACTTCTTCAAGTTTAATTTTACTTTACATTATTTTAGTATAACTTTAGCTATCTTAAATTAGTCTAAGAATGTAGATTCTTTCCTTATCTCATAATTCAAGGAATTTTTATGGGTTAGTATCTTCGTTATATAGATTGCATTTGACTCTCTGTTCGCTTGAATATTTTCTTTGCAAATAAGACGGATGTTTGAGGCTAAGCTATCGAATAGAATCCTTTCTCATTTTCACAGAGGATGGGATCATGGAAGAACGTAACTAATTAGGTATAACCATATTCTTAAGGCCTATTAATAAAAAATAATTTGTCATGACCCGAATTTTCTATTCTCGAGGGTCGTTGTAATGACTTGCTTTTAAATTGAATTCTGCGTTCCAAAATGGGAATGGAAAATATTATTAGCATAAGATATTGGTTACACTGAAATTGGTGAATTGACCGAAGCAATGAGGCGTTGAGTTACATTGATGCGCTCTTTAATGAAATTGAGAAGGATCATCCTGATGTCTCCAGCATAATGCATCAAATCTTGAAGGTGCAAAGATTGACGAACCATAAGAATACACTTGTCATCATGACATCTGCATAGGAAAGAATTCTTTAAAAAAAAAATCCAAGAATTATAAATAAAGAGATAAATTTTGATAAGACAATTTGTATGTAAAAATGAAGTAGAAAACTGAGGTATATTTATATAAATCGCATTCCAAATTCACGACATGCGAGCTTTGAGTTGCATTCATCGATCGCAATTTATAATCGCATTTTTCAAATGCAACAAATAGATCAAATTTATAAAATGTGACTTATAGATCGTATTCGCCAAATGCAACTTATACAGCTTATAGCGTATTTGTCAAATGCAACTTCATCGATCGCATTCATCAAATGCGACTTCAAGATCGCCGTAACGATCCGATCAGTCGTCTCATGAGTTACCACTTCGTTTTTCTCATTTCTACTTCTTTATGCTTTGTTATCCGTGTTTTATGAGATCGAGCTGATTAGTTTGCGTTTAGAGTGGATTTGGCAAGAAATGAGACACTTAGTCTCTTTTAAGAAGGTTTAAGTTGAAAAAGTCAACCAGATGTTGACTTATGTGTTAGAGGACTCGGATGTGAGTTTCGATGGTTCGGTTAGCTTCGGGAGGTGACTTATGAATTTGGAGTGTGATCGGAATTGGTTTTGGCGGTCCGGTGTAGAATATGCTTGAATTGGCGAAGTTGGTATTTTGGAGATTTCTAGTTGATTGGTGACACTTTGATCCGAGCATTGGAATGGATTTATGAGAGTTACAGTAGCTTTGTTATGTCAATTGGGATGTGTGTGCGAAATTTCAGGTCATTCGGATATGGTTTGGTCGGGTTTTTTATCGAAAGCGTATTTCGGAAGTTTTTAGAAACTTAGGCTTGAATTCGATGATTTTTGGGTAATTTGATGTTGTTTGAGGTGTTTGAAGTGTTTTGATGATTGTAAAAAGTTTGAATAAGGTTTTAGGATGTGCTGGTGCTTTTGGTTGAGGTTTCGGGGGCCTCGGGTGAGTTTCGGGTTGTCAATCGGACCATTCTTGGTGGATAGAGTTGTAGATTTTTGAGTTCAGATGTTGCAGAGTTTATCTCTTCGTGTTCGTGTGAGGAGCCTCCCAGTCACGAAGAAGGAAGGGAGGAAGATCAGGATTTAGCCCTCGCGAGGGGCTTCACGTTCGCGAGTGAGGGTACGCGATCGCGAAGAAGAGTGTGAGTCAGATGGGTCTAAAGTATTTTGTTCTTCGCGTTTGCATAAAAGGTGTCGCGATCGAGTAGGTGTAGGAAGCCGAAGCATCACGTTCGTAGGGTCTGTGTCGCGTTCGTGTAGTGTATTGTGGAGGTCTTGGAAATTTACTTTTCGCGATCGCGAGGCTTGTGCCGCTATCGCGATGAAAGATTGGGCGGTGCTGGACACAGTGTTTTAAGTCATTTTAACTGCGATTTTGGGGCTTATTTCCCCATTGTTGATAATTTTGAGAGCGTTTTGAAGGAAGTCAAAGAGGGATTCAAGGAGAAACGTTTGTAAATGATGTTCTGAGGGTTTGAAACCCCGGATTGCACATTGTAGTGCTATATTGAGGTAAGAGACAAGCGCTTGATGATCAGTGTGAGATCGTTTACTATTTGGGATTGTGACTTCGTCCGTCCCGATTGAGGATTTTACCGCGTATTTGTCTGAAACTTATTTGTCATCATATTGATTTGGGCTGATTTTCAAATTTGGGCTTCATGCCAATTATTTGAACCATTCGGAAATTTTTATCACTATTTTCTCATTGTATTGACTTATTACTTAAACTCAATCGTGCTATTTTCCGCTGTTTTACAACTCAACCACTTTTACTCAGTTTTGAGACTTAAACGATATTTTTAAATGCTGTTTTAGGTTGAGAACTAATGCTTTATTAATGTCCAAGGGGTTTGCGATAATATTTGGATTGAGTGCGGCCGAGGGACATATGTGAGGATACACTGAGTGATATGAGGCCTAGGGCTATATATATATATATATATATATATATATATACACACACACACACACACACACGCCACGAGGTGGCTTGAGTTACGTGAGATCGAGAGCCGAGATTTGATGCCACGAGATGAATTGATATTGTACTTGGGTCGTGAGGGGCCCCTCCGAAGTTTGTACACCTCCAGTGAGCACGGGTACCCGTTATGATCTGAGAGTGAGCCCGTGGGGCTGATACTGTTTCGAAAGTGAGCCCGTGGGGCTGATACTGTTCCGAAAGTGAGCCCGAGGGGCTGATACTGTTCTGAAAATGAGCCCGAGGGGCTGATACTGTTCTGATAGTGAGCCTGAGGGCTGATACTGTTCTGAGTGATTGTGCCGAGGGGCGAACTTTTACTTGTTATTTTCTCTTCAATTACCTGTTTTACTTGTTAAAAAGGGATTTTATTTGATTTTTTCATTGATTTACTGTTTTAAGTGATTTTACTCCTTTGGTACACAATGCTTTGTGCTTTTACATGTTTTCTTTCTTTCAGCTATTATTTACAATTATTACTCACTGGGTCGGAGTATTCACATTACTTCCTGCACCGTGTGTGCAATTTCAGGAAAAGTAGATCCCGCTCCTTAGTGCTTATCCTCCTAGTCCTGGCAGTGTTTCGGAGACTACGAGATAGTTGTTGGTGTCCGCAGCCCCCGTGCCTCCCTTATCTTATTATTTCTATGTTCTTCAAACAATTGTACCGGATATCGTATATAGTAGACTTGTATCGGGATCATTAGTTGCTCATGACTTGTGACACCCTGGTTAGGGCTATGTCGGGATGGTTTTTCACTATTGTTATCTTTATTTTCGCGAACTATTGCTATTAAATCATATTTTAAACTGTCTTATGTTAATTAACTGCTTAAGGAGATGTACTGTGTTGGTTTGGCTGGCCTTATCTTCACGAGAGACGCCATCACAATCGGGTTCAGGTTAGGGTCGTGATAATCGCATTTCAAACGTGACTTATAAATTCAACTTGTGGAGCTTATAGCGCATTCTTCAAATGCAACTTATAGATCGCATTGATCGAATGCGTATTTATCGCATTCACAAATTCAACAAACATATGTTGGGACTTATCGGTTTAAAGCATCCACCGATTAAGAATAAAACCCAACCTTGTTGGGTTAGCCTCAACTCTTCTGCAAATAGAATAGTGAATTTTAACTTTTAGGAAATAGAAAAGAAAAATAGGAAAAGCAGCGAAAGTGCGAGCACTCAATGAATATCTCAATACTATTCACGAAACTCTCCAGGTTTAATTATAACTTCTCTAGTTTTGTTTACATCTTTTATTATATTTGTTGGTGTGATTTATAAAAAAAATCTTCTTTTTTTGTAGTTGTAGCCTGTAGGTATTGAATCAAACACCATCGACATCACCTGGAAGAGTAAGCTTTAAAGAAGTTATTCAAATGGGTGAACAACTTCTTACAACTTGACAATAAATTTGCGGATGAGAAAATTAAAATCAAGACAGAAAAATATCGCAACAATCGTAGTATTTGATTTTGAATATTTGAGTGTACAATTTCTATGATTTCTCTGATTCTACTTTTCTAGTATAAATTCAAGGGCCTTTGAGCTTGATCTTGAATCTATGTTTGTTGCCACGAACGATGATCTTGTTCTTGAGCTTGAGCTTGATTGCTTGAACTTGATCTTGATTCATTCTTCGTTCTTGAGCTTGAATTTGACTTGTTCTTCGTTCTTGAGCTTGAACTTGACTTGCTCTTCGTTCTTGATCTTGAACTTAATTGCTTGAAGCTTGAAACTTGTGGAGGAATTTGCACTGTTTGATCCACGAGCTCTTTCTTGCTTCTTGTTATAACTTCTGGTGTCTTTTCTGAGTTATGAAGACCCCTATTTATAGTTGTGGAAGGGAAGAGTTATGATAAGAACAAATTCTTTCCGACCAATCAAATTGAAGTGTGACATGGACGCATTTGATTGGCCAGAACATGTCACTTGCACACGTGGCGCGATTTTATTGGCCTTTTAGTGCGACTGGGCATGCCTTGTCATTTTGACACGTGACATGGTCCTATTGGTTCTTCCGTTTGGCTTGGCACGCCACGTCATTTGACACATGGAATCAAATTGGGCCTCTAGGAAGACGTGATATCGGGCTTAATGAAGTGGGCTCATTACTTTAGCCCGATTAAATGGGCTAGCCCAATAGATTAAGACTTATTTATTTAATCCATATATATTGGACATATATAATTAATTCATTTATATATTAGCCCATAATATTTATTTGGACCAATATATATTAAATTTAAAATATAGTTTAAATTATTTTATGAATTTAATTTAAGTAAAATTTATATGCCTACAAATGCCCCTTACTTCAAGACTTGTCTAGATATAAGCTTTAAGACTAGGCTTGAAGTATTATGAAGCATCATCCTTTCTCTCTTTCTTTTTCACGTAAGATTTGGCCAATTTACTTTAAAAGTAATAATAATAACTCCAAAGCTTGAAAAACCAAACTTTCAAATTCCAGTCATGTTAAACATTGTAATTGCTTGCTAATATTCTATTTTGAGTTTGATAAAACAAACCTCTCTTTTAATTATAAATCACTATATTGTTATATGTGTAGTATACGTCCAGTGCATGAGTTTGCCGCGTAACTTAATCCCAAACCTCCTCTATCACTGCACCATCACTATCCAAATCTTTTTAGTAGAGAAAATATGAATATAAGACTACACTTCGAGTCCTTATCCACGACAGCTTATTTCTGCCGCCTTTACACCTATCCGAGTCCTTTTCGAAGACATATAGTTGCAACGTCCCACATCGGGAATTAATTTCCAACAGCCACTTTAAGAATTCTATATAAATCCCGTGCTTGTATAGTTTAGAATCAATTCGCAGTATTTGCAAGCCACTTGAGTCTAATTTTGTGGACTCGAAAGCGTTGATGCAAAGATAATTTCTTCTTCTTTTCTTGTGTTTTTTTTCCTTTATAGCTTTTTTTGTAGGTCAAACAAGAAGAATTTGTTCTTGTTCAACGAGATGATCCATGTACGAAAAAGACAATCTTGGGGTGTGAGGGGATGAGTACTCATTAATCGTTAATCGTCTAAGCCAAAAATTTATTTTATCTTAGGCAAAGAATATCACACCGTTTATGCCAAATATTTATTATCTGAAGCGAAGACCATTACACCGTCTGAGCTAATGAATTCATCTTGTTTAACTTCATTTTATCTGAGGCATAGACCATTACACCGTCTAAGCCAAAGATTTATTTTGTCTGAAACAAAGACCATTACACCGTCTGAGCTAATGACTTCATCTTGTTTGAAGATTTAACTTCATTTTATCTAAGGCATAGACCATTACACCGTCTAAGCCAAAGATTTCTTTTGTCTGAAGCAAAGACCATTACACCGTCTAAGCTAATGACTTCATCTTGTTTTAAGATTTAACTTCCTTTTATCTAAGGCATAGACCATTGCACCATCTAAGCCAAAGATTTATTTTGTCTGAAGCAAAGATCATTACACCGTCTAAGCTAACGACTTCATCTTGTTTTAAGATTTAACTTCATTTTATCTAAGGCATAGACCATTACACCGTCTAAGCCAAAGATTTATTTTGTCTGAAGTAAAGACCATAACACCGTTTGAGGTAATGAATTCATCTTGTTTGAAGATTTAACTTCATTTTATCTAAGTCATAGATCATTACACCGTCTAAGCCAAAGATTTATTTTGTCTGAAGCAAAGACCATTACACCGTCTAAGCTAATGACTTCATCTTGTTTTAAGATTTAACTTCATTTTATCTAAGGCATAGACCATTACACCATCTAAGCCAAAGATTTATTTTGTCTAAAGCAAAGACCATTACATTGTCTAAGCTAATGACTTCATCTTGGGGGCTTAAATATTTCAACTTTAAGACCGGCGAATTTGAAGACTTTAACTTGAAGACCGACGGACTTGAAGACTTCAACTTTGAGACTTGGAGAATCCCTAGACTTCAATGCAAATAGTTGACATCCTCCTAAAATTAGCCCATTGAAGACATCAATTTACCATGGAGGGTTGCCCCCTTTAAATCAAATGAGATCAAAGTTCAACAGGAGGATGACATTTCAGCTTGATCTTTCATTCTTTCATACTTAATTCGAACAACAATTGGGGCAATATGTATCTTTTGAACTTATGCGACTGAACTTAGAATGAAACTCTAAGCTACCTACGTACCTCGGCGAAGAAGATCAAGTCATACCGTAGTTCAGACAAGGTAATTTTTTTTATGTCCTAACTTTTGCCTAGGCCGCCTATTTCGAGATTTTCAACCTAGTGGACTTTTTTTTTTGTCCTAACTTTTGCCTAGGCCACCTCTTTCGAGATTTTCAACCTAGCGGACTCTTTTTTTTTAAAGGGCCATACATAATTTAGACTCATGAGGGCCAGGAGTACAACAATATGCAATTTAGGCTCATGCGTCATGGAGCGACATGACTTTCTGTTTAGGCTCATACGTCGAGGAGCGTCACGACTTGCAGTTTAGGCTCGTACGTCGAGGAGCATCAAGACTTCCAACTTCATGGATAATACTTCTTCAAAAACTTGCCATTGATAGGGCCGATTCTCATACCATCTGCATCAACCAGCTTGTAAGCCCCACTTGAATAAGCTTCTTGTACGACATGTGGCCCATCCTATTTTGAAGTGAACTTCCCTACAGGTTTATGAGAAGTAATTATATGTCTTTGTACGGCAAGGACTTGATCTCCTACTTGAAATGATCTCGGACAAACTCTTTTATTGAAGGCGCGAGACAATCGAGCTTGATAACATTCAAGACTCTGTTGAGCTTCCAATTTTTTTTCATTAAGAGCTTCCAACTCTGCTAATTGAAGTCGAGCATTTTCCTCATCAGTGATCCCTTATTGAATAGCCAATCGTAACGAAGGTATTTGACGTTCAAGTGGCAAGACGGCTTCGACTCCATAAACGAGTGAATAAGGAGTTGCCTGTGTTGACGTGCGGTGAGTCGTCCTATATGCCCATAGAGCTTCTTCCATACGGTCATTCCAATCTCGTTTGGATTTGGATATGACTTTCTTTAACAAGTTGCATAGAGTCTTATTGAATGCCTCAGCTAGACATTTGCGGCAGCATTGTACATCGAAGAGTTACGTTGTTTGAAACCAAAGAGATCGCAAATCTTGTTCATCAACCTATTATCGAATGGCTTTCCATTATCCGTTATTATGTAACGAGGAATGCCAAAGCGATAAATAATGTTTACTCGAATGAAACTTGCAACATTTTCCTTCTTTACTTCCTTAAGAGTAACAGGTTCAGCCTATTTTGAGAAATAGTCAGTTGCAACCAAGATGTATAGGTGCCCACCAGAGGACTTTGGTAGTGGTCCAAGAACATCCAATCCCCAAGCGTCAAATGGACAGGATGCAACAGTCAGGTGCAACACTTCAGGAGGTTGATGAATAAAATTCGCATGGAATTGACAAGCCTTGCATCTTCGAGCGTAGTCCAAGCAATCCTTTACCATCGTTGGACAATAATATCCCATCCTTTTTATATGGAAGTGCAGCTTTGGTCCAGACTGGTGTGACCCACATACCCCATAATGCGCTTCTTGCAAAGCTTGGAGTGCTTCATCTTCCCCTAAGCATCGCAAGAGTACTCCCTCGAATGATCTTCTGTATAGGGTATCTTTGTAGTAAAGGAAGCGAGGTGCACGATGATGGATTTTAGTCCTTCTCCTCGGATTTTATGGAAGTATCCCATAGCATAAGTAGTCGATGATGGGTTGTCTCCATTTTTCTTTCTCAACTTCAGAAACAGCAACAAGGTGCTTGAGTTCGTTTTCTTCACCTTCAACCTTATTTGGCAGCGGTACTACCCATTTTTGGCAGACAGTAACTTGCGCTTGGTCAGGCAAGGCTAATGATGAAGCTAGAGCAGCTAAAGCATCAGCCTTCTTATTTTCTTTCCTTGGCACATGCTGAATAGTCACATCACCGAGCCATCCCATCAACTTTTTAGCGTAATCATGATATTGGCGTAGTTCAAGCTTTTTAACCTCGTAACTACCCAAAAGCTGATTGACTACTAACTGGGAGTCACCAAAGACTTGCAATTGCAATTGCTTCATATCAACGGCCATTTCACGCCCAAGTATTAATGCTTGATATTCAACAACATTGTTGGAACAAAGTTGTGTCAAGGTGAAGGAGTAGGGCAAGACTTCACATTGGGGGGTGACAAATACTATGCCAGCACCAGCTCCAGCTCCTCCACGATGTGCAGCGCCATCAAAGTACATCTTCCATGGAGGCTGAACTTCAACGATCATGACGTCCTCATCAGGTAGTTCGTCAGTTAACTCCCAATCATCAGGTATAGGGTGATTTGCCAAGAAGTCTGCTAACGCTTGTCCTTTTATAGCCTTTTGTGGGATGTACACGATTTCAAATTGTTGAAACTGGAGGAACCACCTTGCTAGTCGATCACTAAGAGCAGGTTTTGACATCACGAACTTGATGGGATTTGCTTTAGAAACAAGATGGACGACATGAGCTTGAAAGTAGTGCTTTAACTTTTGAATTGAGAAGACTAGGGCCAAGCACAACTTCTCAATTGGCGAATAATTCAACTCGTTTGGTGTCATCATCCTACTCAAGTAGTAAAGAGAGTTTTCTTTCCCCTCACTATTTTCTTGGGCCAAGAGTGCTCCAACCGACCTTTCTTGTGCCGCAATGTATAGTATCAATGGCTTTCCAGGTGTTGGGGCTGCTAAAACTGGAGGCTTCATCAAGTAGGATTTAATGCTTTCAAAAGCATTAATGCATGCTTGGTCCCATTTGAAAGGGACACCTTTCTTCATTAGGCGACTGAATGGTTGACACCTCCCGGCTAGGTTCGAGATGAATCTCCTAAGGTATGCTAGCTTTCCTTGCAAACTTTTCAATTCATGGATATCTCGGGG